>JAQFYB010005910.1:0-13177 GCA_034694085.1 Pogonognathellus longicornis | reverse complement strand
ACATGTTTTCTCATTTTTTCGAACATGTACTTGTACATGTTTTCCTATTTTCCGAACATGCAAGTCCGATGTCTGGTTATTAACAAAGGGGATAGTCAGTTCTTCAAACATGGAATGTATAGTTAATTTGAAGGACCAACAAAACAAATCAATGCTATGTAGTGATATTTTAGCTTGACAATTGAGGTCCCTTTCAGTTTTAACAGTGGAAATTTAAAAAAATACCTACAATAATTTTCAAGTTTATATTACGTCATGCAGCACATTAATAATTTATAGTCTTATTTTAGCGCCAAGTACCTCTGCTTGCGTTTGTGACTATCTTATTAAAAATTCATAATTTGTCCCACTAACGCGTAGTGTGTACAGGAATTTATTGCTGAAGGTATGTTAAAAATTGTCACCCAGGGTTTCGAAAAACGTAAAGCCGGTACTGGGTGAAAGAGATCCCAACCGTGTTGAGTAGTTAGTTATAGTTTCGCTACACACAAATTTAATGTTTAAATAACAACATGATACAATATTTTCGTGCCCTTCTCAACAATGATCAGTATGACAAAATGAAATTTTTTGCAAACTCTTAGACAAATTGATCAAAAACTTATTCTTGACCCCAACTTAAATATATTGACCTCTAGAGATCTAACTGCAGTTATATAATTAATTATAGAATCATATTTTTAGCCAATGCAAGTTCTAAGTATATAGGTAATAGGGTTGATACATTGTTACTCATGTTGCAATGTATTTTACACTTCTAGGTTTACCTATTTGAAACCGGCTGCCTGTTTTATCCATATGCCAAATGTATGTATGATTTTTATTGCAGTATAAAAATAAGCTTTTAGTCTCCCAATCAATATGGAAAGTGAGAGACTTTCATTGACATCCAGAATGTGGTACAGTTTATTTATTAGGTATAAATGTATTGACCAAATAAGGTGTTTTGTTCTTTGTAAAATTGTTAGTAATTTTCATGTTAATAATTTACAAAAAATCAATCCGTTATAGTTTAAAACATAGTTTGATAAGAAAAAATATTTATTCTTGAATTTGACTTGATTATTAATTTGTCAAAATACATATCACCTATAATGTACAGAATAATAAAAATTATTTAAACCAGGATATTCAAACTTAACGGGTAGTCCAGCACCCTATACAAAATATGAGACAACCACGAAAAAATCGTCCATATGATATCCTTGGTCCTGCTGACACAATGAGTCATCATTGTTTACATAGAATCACTAACAAAGCATGGGAAGTTAATTCTGATTGACAAACTTTACTCCTATGAGTATTATTACATAAAACAACTATTACTAACAATGGGAATTAAATTGCAAGTCAAAGTTAAATAAATAATGACTAATAGCTGCTGGTTGTATGATGTAATGTAATCACCTGATTTAAATCTATGGCACAATGAGTCATCTCCCGCCCAACGTTCTGAAAACTCTCTAAAATCGAAAGTCTCAATCTGCTGGCCTACCCGTAAGCTTAGATACCCTGTCTCATATCCCTAATTCTTTTACTACACCGGTAATTAAGCTTACGTTATTTTTATCCATTTCCATTACCAACTTTTTACTTACAATTTTTAATTGCAATTGATTTTATTTATAATGACAGATTGTCGTGGCTCACCATAATGTTCAATACGGACTAGACTCTTCTAATTGAATCAAGAAGTATTTTCAGTATTTTTGGTAGTTGATAATATTGCAGTTATATACCTTTACAGAGTTCTGATAGCTTAAATATTTTCTACTGAATCAAGATGTCAAATACATACATGAAAATTGAGTTTTATATAGTATTTTTTACTTACTACTATTTTTAGCAAAATGTGTTTTATAAATTAAAATAAATTATGATTATTGTAGTAATCTTACTAAGATTATTATATTAAATCATTAATAAAGAAAACGGTAAAATAAATTTGAAGCTTGTTACACCTTTTAAGCTGTTGTTTCAGCTTTCCTTGAATAAATAAGATCAATTAGTTGAGGAAAATACCTTAGCTTTTTTATCTACTGAAATTATATCAAAAAGCTCGGACACACTCTTTGTTATTTTAAACGCACTCTTCATAGATAAATTCCTATGAACTCAATTTAAGCATGAAAAATACCTATTTAATACATGTCTAGGTATATTGTACAGTGAGCATTTCATTTTTGTAGCACACCTTCAGGTAGCTTACCATCAGGCGCGTAGCCAGGAATATATTTTGGGGGGTGCACAGGAAGTTTGTTTATACCCAATTGATTTCTGGTAAGGCGAAATTCGAATATGAATCCATAATAACACGTTGTAATGGAATTAATTCAGTGAAAACAAACTTTTGATCATCAAGTTCGCGTGTAGCTAGAAATTTTTTACGATATTTTGAACTTTCTGGGCAAAATTATCTACTTTTTTTAGATATTCTATGGATTCTGGGGGGTGCACGTGCACCCTGTGCACCCCTCTTGGCTACGCGCCTGCTTACCATCATATTATTAGAATTAATTAGAGAATATTATTTTGCTACCTGTTCCCAGTGAAACGTATAGCTGCGTCCAAGGTGGATAAAGTACAATATAAAATAATGTGGTGTATTACATAATATGTACACGAGTATCTATCATTCATATTATTTTAATAATATCATACGCAGCACAATCCGACTATTGTAACTCAAGATTAATTCAAATCCTGTATTCCTATTCATACTATTGTTTGACCACTTAATATTAACATGCAAACTGTTAATGTGCTTTCAGGAATTGCGAATACAACTAAAATATTTATTTTATTATTTATCAAGGAAACCTTGTTGTAGATGGGGCGTTGCAAACACATGGTTCATGTAAGTATATGAATATAGTAATATGGAACAAGCAAAAACACTTTCAAGGACAATCATATAATTTCATCATGATCACTGTTTATTGCATTACTCTTCTGTTCTGTAGATTCTCTGAATGTATTGGAACTGCTCTTCTTCTACTATTCATTCTCATTACAATTCACCCTTTAATGCTAACAATAACATGCACTGTCTGTACATAACTATTGCATATAACTATTGCATTTTTCACTACCTATTGCTGTTGCTTCATTTGCATGTTAAATATTAAAAATTAATTATACTACTACAATAACAAAATATATTACTAGCCAGGGTTGAAGTTTCGAGATACGTAATTTCGAGAAGCATATATTTTCCAGGAAATAAATGGGTAAACGCGGAAAAAATGGAATATGTATAACATATAGGAAAAATGCAGACTTTTACATAAAAAATTCGAGATAATAATTCATTGTAATAATGTTATATGAGCTATCCAACCAAACACACAACGTTCAATTATCACAGAATAGATTCTATACACCAACATTTCATTCTAAGTTTACAGTGTTCTAATTTCTAATATATTATACATTACTTAAGCAGGATTATATCTGTATATTTTCCCGTAATTTGCGTAATAGCCAAATTGTTTCATACGGATGAAGATTGTTGGTTTCCGCAACATTCGTAATTTTGTGTAAATGTCCGTAATTCTAAATTTACCCTGCCACAACCCTGTTGCTAACCCTGGAAGCTTTTTATGTGACATATACTATATAAAAAATAGTATGCAGATAATTGCAAGTCTAAACCGGTTCAAGGATATTAATAACTTAATATTTCATCAGATTCATCATCATGTACTGCACTAACTGCATTACTGGTACTTGTGATAGAGCTTGAAGAGCGTGTACAAATACAAATTCGAATACAACAAATAAAATATTTACAATAAATTCAATGTGTTTTGAATATAATTGATGATGTAAAATCAGCAAGGTTCGCTTTCCCTAAAATTCGTATTCGTCAGAAAAAAGTAAAAACTGAGTAAGGAAAACCGACTGAAAATAACAACCTGTACAAAGTAGGAATATATTATATATCTACCTAATTATTTTTATACATACCCACTAATGCATACATGTCTGTAACATGAATTAAAAATTAATAAAATATATACGATGTTTATCCGTCTCACTTACTCTTACTGCTTAGTTAGTGGTTACCGATTAAAAAGTTTGCTACGAGTTACATACATTCTCGCACAATACACGTTCCTGGAATAAAAAATTCCTTATTGACGTAAGCACACCAATAAACCAGTTATGCATTCTTGTATCTCTAGCCATACAATTACGCTTTGTGTTTACAACGCAAGCAACTCTGGAGTTTATATGAAGCTGAGCATTGAGAGATTCATTTAGTCTTGTTTTGTGTGTCGAGGAGATTTTTCCATAATGTTGAGTTTAGTTAATTCGCTGGTGGACTTCTTAACGGAAGTTGAGGAAGACGACAATCAAGATTTACGTTTCAAATTGCTCCAGCAAAAATGTTTGTGTGACGGCACTCTTTATGAAGATGAAGATTTTCCAGCAGATGTTTCATCTCTTTATAACCAAACTAAACCCGACGGTTACGAAGTTGACGATGTTGTTTGGCTGCGTCCAAAGGAAATCGTCGCAAAGGCAGAAAACCCAGAAGCAAGTGTTGCAAAATTTATAAATGATGAACCAACAAGGTTTGACATTAGACAAGGAGCACTTGGAGACTGTTGGCTGCTTAGCTCCATTGCAAATCTTCCTACATACAAAACTGTTTTTGCAAGAGTTGTGCCTCCAGACAATGTTGAATTTGAAGACGAAAATTATTGCGGTATTTTTCACTTTCGTTTTTGGCAATACGGGCAGTGGGTCGATGTAGTTATAGACGACAGGCTACCCACCAGTGATGGAAAACTTATTTTTGTTACCTCCGAACATGAAAATGTGTTTTGGAGCGCTCTTGTTGAAAAGGTAACGAATAATTATTTAATGCTTCCTAAAGACAGTTTAATTTATTTTGAAGCACTTCAATAATTTTATGACTGGACATATTAGTTGGACATACGCTTCGGAAATGGCCAGGCGCGTAGGTAGAATTAAAAGTTGGAGGGGTGGAATCGATTTCTGGAGGAAGTTTTTCAATATAATAAGTACCTACATAGTCTATAATCACTCAAAGCTAAAGAAACTAGAGTCAATTTATTTAGACTAAGTAAAACCAAAGTAAAATGCATCAAAGAAAATTTTCCAGATTGTTTGTACTTTATAACTGTAATAATTTATCATGAGGGTTACGTCTGCACAGGGTACTCTTTGACACAACATGTATACGTACATTTTTACTTTCGTTTGTCTTAGTATAAAAATAAACCTTTGAAATGCAAACATTTATACTTATCTTTATATGTCTTGTCGTAAAAGCGTAAAAAAATGTCTTTACACCAAAAGTCTCAATTGGTCATTTTATCAAATTTTATTTACGTTTGAAAGATTGCCTTTATCAGAAACACAGTGATATAACACATTGATATAAAAAAACCATAGTCAGAATCAGTGGTGAATTTAGAGAGGCCTTAGGTAGCGAAGACCCCCACCCAAATTTTTGGACTTTACTAAAAGAGATGAAATCAGGTTTCTCTCAAAGTTCAAAAAACCGTAAAAATGTTAAAATTCTTAAAAAATTTCACGTATATCTTGTTGATATTTCCATCGATTTTAACCCAAATTGTACAATTGGGCCAAACATGCAAACAAAGGTTTGCACAAGCCCATAATATATAACAACGGTTTATTGTACAAGCCCCCCAAAGTGTAACCTGGATACGCCCCTGGTCAGAATACTCAATAACATGTCCTAAAACCGTTATCTGTTAAAGAAATACTTTCCTACGGGTTAATGAAATGAGATTTTTAATAAAATATATGTTTCAGGCTTATGCAAAATTGCACGGATGTTATGAGACAATTGATGGAGGCTGGACTTCCGAATCATTCGAGGATTTTACAGGAGGGATATCGGAGTACTTCAGTCTAGCAGACACTGAAACTGAAAAAGTCAATTCTCAAGAATTATTTGACCACGTCAAATTTTCATTGGACCACAGCAGTTTGGTTTGTATTTCTGCCGATGAACAAGACAAAAACACAGGACATGGCATACCAGAAGGTCACGCTTATTCATTGACCGGAGCCGAGAAACTATCCAATGGAACTCTTTTAGTAAGAATTAGAAATCCTTGGGGAAATGAAACTGAATGGACTGGGGACTGGTGTGATGGCTCGAAAGAATGGGACGTCATCGGCGCAGAAGAGAGGGAAAGCCTTGGGTTGACATTTGACGCAGATGGAGAGTACTGGATGTCATGGGAAGATTGCCGCAAATATTTACCTGATTTAGAAATCGGGCATTTCAACCCCTTCTGTGTTATGTGTGTGGACGTAAACAAGGAACGTGTCGATTCATCTGTAATTCATGCAACCACACATGCAGGTGTTTGGTCTGAACAAGATATTGTTGAATTTCCAGAAGAGGAAGCAAATAACGAAGAAAACGGGGAAAAGGACAATAATGATGAAGACAATGAATTGCCGGATGCAGACAATAACGAGGAAGAAGCCCTGACTGAAGAAAATGAAATTTCTGAGGAAACTGATAACATAATTACGGAGGAGAAAATAGTGGGCCAAGATACAGAAGAAACAGGAGGAGAAAATGATGAAAATGAAGATGTTGAGGAAAATGAGGAGGAGTCTGAGTATGTAGAGGCAAGTCAGACTTCTGATAAATTAGCCAAGAGTCTTCAATTCGTTATTTCTTTGACAAAACCCGAAGATTCTGAGAATGATGAACAAATGTTCAAGGTTGTATTTTCAATTATGCTCAAAAATCGACGAAAACTCGGTACGATTCAAGAAACGTTGCTTAAATTAGATTTTCATTTATACCGTTTTGATAAAAATGAGAGAAGCTTGTCAGAGAAATTGAATGAAGGTTTTTTTGACAACAACCAACCTTTCAATTTCAAACAGAATTTCAACCTTGCCCATGAAATGATTTTATGCTATAAACTCCCAGTCGGAGAATATTGTGTGGTATTGTCATCAGGCATTCAAAAAGAATATTTTATGCGTATTTACTCAGAAGCAAACGTAAATACACATCAACTTCTTAATACGAGCGAGGAGGAAAATGAAATCTAGTTATTCTTGAAAAAAATGTACACCCTTTATTTTTTGTTGTAGTTTTAACTTGAAAATGTAAATAAATTGAATACCAAGTACTAACTTTGTTATAATAATCTTGCCATAACTGTATAGGTATATATATTTTAAGATTAAAGTAAATCAGCTCTTTAGTTGTTTTTGAAAAATAATATAAAATACACAATCCACTAGAAAAATTATATTGAAATTGATCAAGTTTATTAACAATATTCTATAATAAACGTGTTCTATTGTCAATTATACTAAAGACAACTATATTATATTACAATTCATATCCATTCCTGGCATCGAATTCATTCACGGATAAATCGTTGCATATTGCCGAATTTTGCCGATCGTATAGTTCATGCGATACCTAGGTGGGTGTACAATGAGATTTTAATAGCGTTATCTATGGAGTTAGGTAGGAGGTAGGAGTTGAGACTTGTGTGATTTATAACACATTTTAGGAACCTTGATAACAGGTACTTTTAATTAGTTTTGCATTGGATGTGTATATAAACTCATATCATTGAGTTTGATATGGTCATAATGACTGATGTGAGTTTATAACACATAAAATGCAAAATATTGTTAAAAGTACCCGTTGTCAAGGGTTATATGTTCCTAAAACGTATTGTAGGTCTCACACAAGTCTCATCTCATAGCTAACTCCATAGATCACGTTACGAAAAACTCCCTGTAATGTACGTGATTTAAGTCACTATTGTTAAACCGTGTATACCTACTACAGTTTTTATGTTTATTTAAATAATTTACTGTGTAGTTTTGGTACTCAGAAAGTAGTTTAAAGTATGTGTATTCGGTTACATTATTGTTTAACAAACTAATATTAATTAAGCAAAGAGTAGTTTAAGTTTTTCTATTGTAACCTCTAATATTAAAACTAATGGACTTGTTATAAATTAAACAGATAACAATCGATGCAACGCAGTGGTAAAATTCCGTTCTATGATTATGTTTAGCTGGTTACATTTATTTATCTCTAACCTTGGACTTAAACAGCATTACAAAAAGTCTATGCTCAGTTATAAATTTAAAATTATTTAACTTCTATTTATAGTAGTGGTATAAATACAAGGTAAATAAAGGTACTGGAATGCAGTAATTTAAATTTTTATTCTGTTTTTACTACAACTGTCCCGTCGTACTTAACTATAATATATACCTGAGTTTCATGGATTTCGAATTTCAGATTAGTAATCTATTGAGAAAATAGTGTGTATATTACTAGAATGACGTGTCATAATTTGAAACAGGTACTCAAAGACCGATATTGAATAAATACTGAATACAATAATTAATCAATTTAATGATGATTATTAAATCATCATTAAAAAATAATCATCAGTAAAACGGGTATAGAAAAGCGGTGGAGACATTTAAGTTGATGTGAGACATTTTTTGGGGTGAAGTGAGGCATTTTTTGGAATTGATTGAGACAAGTTTTGGTTACCCTCTGTTCATTTCCTTGTGTTGGGGCAATTGACCCCATCCTGTATACGCCCTTGCCTGTCCAAATTGTTGTTATTTTTGACATGTATTGCACTCCCGTCCCGTAGTGTCATTTGCCTTTCTTTTGTATGACACTTTTGTTGAAACCCCAGATAGCTTATGGGAAGTTTGAACGAATTTGGTCAATCCGTTCTTGAGTTGTGGCGCACGAACACTCTGATAGATAATTGTCTATGATATTTTCTGCTACCTAGGTTACGAAGGATGTGACCAATTGACCCCATTTTTGACTAACACTCATATGCTAAAACCTCGAGATGACATGGCAAGTTTTGTCCGATTTGAACCATCCATTCTTGAGTTATGCTTGACGTCTGCTCTTCTTATGTAGTATATTGTTCCATGGGGATAGTTTTGGCTGCTGAACTCAAAAAAAAAAAAAAAATCAAAAATTTTCAACATTTTCAATTTGCCCATTTTTCAAAAATATCAACAAAACTCGTAATTAACAAAACTTACTTAGGGGTAGTTGAAGGTTAGAATACAATAAAAACATTAATCTGTTTCCCTGCCATATACGTGTTGGGACTACTTTATTAGATCTGTTTGAAATAGTTTATTTTTATAATGCTTATTATTCACATATGAGATACACGTGTGCATGTACATAATATTCATAGTCCATACATTACACTTACACACCCTAATGCAGTATAAATACTTGTGCTTATTTTTATACATGCCTATCTAATAGTATTTCTATATACACATTAATAGGTACTAACATCATATAACATTCATCAATTTTATTAATTGTAGAAACACTGGAGTATAAAGTGAGCTTAAAATAATATTTTATCGGCAATAATGTGGCACTATACAACATTTTTGTTTGTGATGTACATATTACGATTATCTTAAGACAATCGTATGTGCATCACATCACATAATTTATGAATCTTGTGTTTGTAAGGTTAAAACTGTGATAAAAATACCTTTGCTTAGGTATTATAGTACTTTCCTTTTACATAGATATATTTAAGTAAAACTTCAGATTTTAACAGGGTTGTGTGTAAGATTATCTCACACCTATATTTTATAATTGTTTCTTGCCAATTTGATCTATTTCAGATTTCAAAGTTCTTAGCCTATGAATAATTTAAAATGACTAAAAAATGCATTTTTAATAGGTTTGAATTTGTATGAAAAATGTTTTTAATACATTTGGAATATATTTCCTAACGTCTTTCATGTTTAGAATGATTATATTCGGCAATGTTAAAGTTGCACATAATATTTTACGTAAGTCTCAATATAAATTTATAATAGTAACCGACAAAAACTTTCTTACTACAATTAAAATGGCATGATTTAACAAAATATTTCACAACAAAATTGAATGGTTTAAATTGTATTTTATTAGTTAGTTAATAATTAAATTTTTATATGGTTTAATTTGAGTAGATATTCTATTTAATTTTGCGTTTGAAATGTCGAATTAAAATTATTTCAATTTATTTTGTGCATATATTTAGAAAACCAGAAGGATTTAATTACTTATTAATAATTTATCCTTGAACTTGAGAACTTGTGAATGAAGCGAAACATTGACTAGCAAATAACTACCTCACTGGTATTAATTTACCTCGCTCATTTTTATGATTGTTTACTGTACAAAGGTAAGTCTAGGTAGTGAGCAATGAGGAGTATTACGTAGATGCTAATTTTTATCACGTTTGATTTATTTATTCACTATGTGTAAACATGTAGCATAGTAATAAACAATGCAAATAATGAACATTATCTTTATTATGTAAAGATGAGGAAGAAAATAACGTTAATACCAACAAATTGCTTAGAAACGATACTCTTCTTACACAATACACACCCATTCAATTTCTGTTCTGTAGAAAATATACTTTGTTCTCTTGCAATAATTGTTAATCCATGGATTCCCATAGAGCTTCTCAGTAGGCAACAAGTATTTAATTTTGAACAGAAATGTTGCAATTCAACTTCATATTATTATTAGTGTACGTATTAATTTCAGTGTTATCACAAAATAATTCAATTAACGATAATATAAACAATGAAGGTCTGAAATTTTTAAATTTATTTTTGTCTAATCCATACGAAACAAACATATCTACTCAAAAAGATGCAAATTTGAATATTCTTGGTGCCAATGATTTCAACGAGATATCAAGTTTGTGCCCCAAAAATGGATTTTTCGCAAATTTTATTCCAAATCACTCCAGAGCAGTGTCTTTACTAGCTGACACGTTCAAAGGTACAATATCAATATATATATTGGTACACGCATACTATTAATTTATTAAAGCAACTATAAACATTTTCTGCAATCTTTAAGCGTATTATTCCATATATTTAAAATCATCAAAATATATTATTGTCTTAGAAATGAAAGAGTCCCAATCAAATGCTAGTTGGAGTAGTTTAAGCAATGTAGCCGAATTAATTTTAGTCGATCGTAATATTCATCCGAAAATTTGGTATTCCTCGTTCCTACAAACTCAACTACAAGATTTACCACACCCAAATCAATACAATATGCCTTCTCCGTTTCATTTATTCCCAACTGAATTTTTCCCTGAAGGAATTATTCAGCATAACTCTAAGGTTTGGCATTTAATCGAATATGAAATTAATTATAAAAAATATTAAAAAATAAAAAATAAAATAATTATACAATTTTTTTAAATTGTAATTTTTTTTGTGCGCATGAATGATTTTGAAAAAGGAACCTATTCAACTAAATGAAACCTTTGGACAAGACAATGGCCCTGAGAATGCTTTATGGTATTTCAGAGAAGATGTTCAATTAAATGCTCATCATTGGTTTTGGCATTTAATTTATCCTTCCAACAGAACAATTCCAGCTAGTAGAAGAAGAGGAGAATTATTTTCCTTTTTCCATCACGAGTTATTGGCAAGGTAATTGTTCTTTTTAAATAAAAAAATTCGTGGAAGGTAAAGAAATAAAAAATCGTACAAAATGGAACGCATCCATATGCTGTATGTGTACCCATACAGTAATTATTGGTACGGTATGTTCTGAAGGTATGCGACAGAGAGAATGGCCAATGGTCTTGAACTACAGACGCCTTTGGACTTGCAATTAAATAGTGTGGTTGAGGAGGGTTACAACCCACATTTGATGGATGGTATATCTACAAGACGTTGGCTGCCCCGTCGTCCCCATCAAGAATTAATAGTATGACTGTGAAACAACTTGATTCGGTTTTTGTATTTCCCGTTTTTCTTTACTTAAAATTAAAAAGTACCTGAAATTAAAATTCGAGAAATATTTTATACACTTTCATTTTAGAAAGAGTCTCTTTTTGAAGAACTTTTCAATTTTACCAGCTACAAATTCCGTGTTGTGGAAGCAGTCGGTGGTGGCCAATTAAAATACGCTGTAAGTGGCTAAAGTAAAAATTATATTATGAAAGATTCACCTATACATAGGTATACTTTGATATTAACTTAATAAATTGTTATTATCAGTACTAGGCAAATCAATTGATTTCAATTGCATAATAATGATTATGATAACACACCCATTAGAATCAAGTTGGCTGGTTTCCAATAAACTCGGCAGACCTTATAAATGCACTTGCAGAAATATCCGAGGGTACCGCCGATACAATAAATCGTGATGTTTACGGAAGTATAGGCTACCATAATTTGGGTCACGATCTCCTTGCCATGATAAATGCAAACTTTACTGTAAATGAAACTGAGGTAAATGACTTTAATAAATATTTTGTTACTTTTATCTGTGATGCTTAGAAATTAAACAATCCATTTTATTTATTTGTAGAGAACAATTGGTGTAATGGGAGACAACGCAGTTGCATTGAGAGATCCTATATTTTATCGATGGCATCAATTTGTCGATGATGTGTTTACATCCTACAAAGCCACACACTTGCCTCCATATGGGCTTAAAGCGGTAGGATTAATAATTTTTATATATTCTAATATAATTTGAAACCGTAAAAATCATATTAAACATTTTATATAAATTTTACAGGGAAATCACTCTCTCATTGTTCCTGACATCATTACCTCAAGCGTAAAAATTATCCCTCAGTCCGACGAACATGATCCAAGGGACATTAATTTGTTGTACACCTATTGGAACACAACTCGGGTACATTTGACAAATGGTTTAGATTTTAGAGACCCAATGGGGAACCCAGACCGACCCCAAAGAAATATTACAGTAGATGCAAAACATTTGGACCATGAAGAGTTCTACTATGAAATCAACATTGTAAGAAATAAATTACAAAACTGTAATTCTAATTCTTCTAAATTCTAACTACAGTTTTGAATTAAAAATTGTGTGATTTTTATTTATAACACTATGAATTACAGAATGGTAAACATAATTATAAAAAAAATTATGAATCCCTTTTTAATTAATTTTTTTAGCTCACACTTTAGTATAATACAGTAAATTACTATTTCAGGAAAACCAGCGTCGGGTATCCATGTTGGGTGCAGTTCGAATTTTTATGGCCCCTAGGTATAAAACTGCAGATGGACAACAACGCTACACAATGTCTGAACAACGAAATTTTTTCTT
>JAQFYB010005909.1:0-13177 GCA_034694085.1 Pogonognathellus longicornis | reverse complement strand
GCTGGGTTGGGTTGGCATGCTCGAGGAGCCAGATAGGGTTGGGCTGGAAAAAGGCGACCCTCTAGACGCTCTACTAGTTAACAGTCGGTGCCAACGCCATGTTGAAATTACATCAATCGGGTTTTAGCTGAAAACTGTACATAGACTGACAAACACACAAACCATTTCTATAAAAGAATGTGGGTGAGTTCCTTTGTAATAAAAATATTTGTCGTTTGCTTGGATGCAGATAATTCATTAATACTGTTTTGCTTTGTTGCTGACAATGCTGAATGCAATGATGATCGTATTATTATTTGAAAAGGGGAATGAATGGCATGTTGCAAATATACGAACACCAGCCAGAATTAGCGAGTATTATATTAAGCCGTGTAAATATAATATCTATAGATACACTTTGATATCCGTGTGCACAAAAGTGATGCTCACAGCACACATAAGCAGAGTGTGAGTTTGTATAAGGTGCATAATAATGTAGATAGAATTACCTGTGTAGTTCAGCTTGAGTGTCGATCTGTACTGCAACAGCTTGCCATGCATGAGCAACGGAGCCTGTGGCTTCCTTTGAAGCTTTCAACAGCTTCGCTGAAAGTTTCGACAATCCTTTTGCATACTGAGCTTCCAGCTCTGACCTACAAAACATAAGAAGGAACACTTGCAATAAAATGTGTGCACACAAAACAACAAAGACAATTTTTACAATTTTTAGATCCTTATTATTCTGCCTATTTGCATTTGTACTTGCAGTCATGTACTCAAGAACAATGTTCTTAGAACATAATATTTACACTCTTATCTTCACGTGGTAACAAAAATTAAAGTATGAATACAGTAATAGTATAGATAACAACTTAACAACACAGGGTATCAATCAGTTGTAGTAGGTGCATATTCATAAACCTTCACCGAATTTAAGAACATCTAAAAATACTTCAAAAATTCATTTATGAAAAATGGCATTATGCGCAAAATAAATGTGTACGTTTTTGTATTTGGTGGGGGTAATCTATTTGTATAGTTCCTACAAATATAAAAATAAAATAGGGTCATGGACGGGTTCTATTCAATTTAATTATCATTAAGTTGTAACTAGACACAATTATGTCTATCCCATGTTACATGATGATATATCATAAAAATGAAAAGGAATGTTATTTTACGGATCGTAGATTTCTTCGGTATTTTGAACACCGGCCGGGCAGCTAGCTCCTCATGGTATTGCAATACCGGCCGGGCAATTTAGCGAATTAACAGAGCTGCCCGCTGTTCTGCCCCAAAACCAATGTTACATTGCCCAAAACTGTTTAGCGGCCGGCTCATCTGGTCACTACCCTGCCCCAAAATTTTTAGCGGGTACCCAGACTGCCCACTCGCCCTATACCGAATAGCAGGTATTTTGATTAAATTGCAGCGCACATGATGCTTCGGAAATTTAGATTTGGGTTTCGCCTTTTCTCTATTATATCTTACATCCTTAGAGCACCTGCTAGAATGAAAAATTTTCTCTCCAGGTGTTTCTGCTGGGTACAATAACACATAGGTTTCATGGCCATGATTTTCTTTCACATCTAATTCAAGGTGCAGATTCAAACCCATCTTGGAAGCGGTTCTCTTGATTATTTATATTATATGCATAGGTAACATTTTTACTATTAAAGCCACAATCCCCAGTTTGTCGATTTTCATTTTATATATAAATATTTGTTGGATGGGGTACATTCAGTTAACCGACAGTAGCAGCCACGGTAGCAGAAGAGCCTTAAAATATTTTGCAATGTGTGTGTCTCAACTTTGCTTCTGCCACTAGACTTTTGTGCGTCCAGAACTTCTCTCAAAAGCTAAATGAGTCGGTATCCCCATATTTCAGAATATATTTACATTTTTCTCTTCCTGGAATTTCTTCTTTGAAAAGATAAGCTTGAAATTGTAATTGGAAATATTTTTGTGATCTTGCAAAATGCGTTTTTCCAGTCTTTCACGTAGACGTTTTTGAAAAAAACATACAATAAATAATTCTCTTTCGAAATGTATATTTCATCATAGCTTCATAGCTCTTACTCTACCTAATGCATTTTAACTTCGTGGCAACAGCCACCACGTTAAAATGCATTGGCTGTAGTAACCAATTAACCAACCGTTATATGACCGCCTTTATTTGCTTTAAAGTTTGTCTACAAATTACAATTAGTATCTAGCTTTATGTTAATCTACAAGTACTATCATATTTCTCCTCTTCTGATCTCACGTATATGCGTTTACCTTCAATTCATATTATCACACTTTAAAGACCATATAGCTGACAAGACAATAAAGGTTGCAATTTAAATCAAAAGGAAATAGAAAGTTTCTATCGAATCTTCAGTTACTTCCTTTGATACTGTGTCTATACAACACAATAGAAAAGACTGCTCTCTATACAATAATGCACTCCGCAAAGTACTTTTATTAAACTCTTTTCCTATTTCTTTCAGGTTTCGCTTCATTCAAATCAGTTGGTTGGATAATTAACCTAGAAATCTCAAGCATTGACCATACACACTCATCTGAATCAATTTATCAGCTTTCCAGAGTTCACTGTCAATCATCTCAATTATTAGCTCGAGAATCAACTCAAGGCAATCAATCAGTAACTAACACAGAAGAAATATAAATTGTAATTTACGTTTTAGTGGCTACTACCACTACATACTGAATCCTTGTACATACTAGTTGTTCAGACATAACTCTATATTATTATTATTATTTCCAATGCAATATACCTATGAATAAGTGACTCTCCCAAACTCGCAATGTATTGACCTTTAGGGAGCGTTCAAGAATTACGAAGATCAAAATTTCCCAATTTTTAGATTCCCCATCCCTACCCCTAAATAAGACATTTGAGCGAATTATCCCCCCTAGACTTCGAAGACTTTTTACAAAAAATTTGCCTTAATAGGAACCTCATTCGTTTATATATCATGTAGAGCATTCGCAGTCTTTGTTGAGCACAACCAAATTCTAATACCTATTATCTGCTCACATTTGCACGTTGTCAGTTGTGCCAATAAATTAAATTATTAGAAATATTAAATAGTTTAAATAATTATATCAGTTTTGAGCAAACCATTAAATTAGAAATTTTTTATCGGTTCTTCGTCGCGGACCCGTTGATTGAACTCCTAGAAATAATGTCTACGGTCTGCTTGATTCACATCACACACATTTATTATAAAACATGACATCAGTCAATGTACTATGTAGAATACTAGCAAACTGTATTTATGTACAGCTTGCGCTTGCACGAAACCTCACATTCACAGATTTGAAAGTCGGGTTTGGAGTTGGATCTATATAGTGATCTAGCTAAGGAACTTAAATCAATAATATTAATGGCACCCATCGTTTCCTTGATTATCAGAGCGTCACTTGGTATACGTATTTTGTGTCTCAGACGTTTACCTTGCAAATAGTATCAGTCACAACAGATACTCAATTCAAAGCCAATACAACACGATCATTTATTAGTGTTTTGCATGTTTGAACTTTAGCATATAGTTTTAAGTATTCACATCCTTGTTAAACTAGAGTCATCAACACAAAGGCATATACGTAGTAATTGTAGCTTCCCAATTTACATCTGTATTCAATTCCACATCCTGTCCTGTCAGTAATTTGCTTGCCCACTAACTGCTAGTCTTTGTGACTTTATAGCTGTCACATTCAGAGTTCGCCTTCCCACTAAGAAGTAGGAAAATTGGACATGGGAAAAACGGGAAACAACATAGGGTATTTCCCACTGGGAAAAATGGGAAAAAGTTATACATGTAAATTGAGGCTTTAAGAAACTGGCAATGGAATGCTCAAATCTCCAATGTATAATTGTATTATAAGTTGTATATCTAGGGTGCCCCCGTCGTCTACCTATGATTTTAGAGTATGTAGCATGATTTTAGCGTACGTAGCGCCTCACCATAATATGATTTTAGCGTACAAAGAGCCTCGCCCTAATATGATTTTAGCGTACGTAGCGCCTCACCATAATATGATTTTAGCGTACAAAGAGCCTCGCCCTAATATGATTTTAGCGTACGTAGCGCCTCACCCTAATATGATTTTAGCGTACGTAGAGCCTCGCCCTAATATGATTTTAGCGTATGTGACTAACCGGCCTCATATGATTTTCTGATACTTACAAAATAAACTCATCACGCGCTAAAGTTACATTACGCCCTAGTCACATACGCATACGCTTCTCTTATATTATTAGTTCGGGGACTCTCATTTCATTACATACTCGTACTCCACTGTTATTAAGGCGAGGAGCTACATACGCTAATATCATATTAGGGCAAAGAGTTGCATACGCTAAAATCATAGGTAGGCGACGCCCTGTATTAAAAGAGTGAGATCTTAACCTACCTATACTTTAATTGTATGTTATATATTTAAACTGTGACTGAATTACAGATATAACTCTGAGTTGAGTACAGCCTTTGTATTAGAATCTATTTAATATCATATTATGACCTTACTCTATGTTACTATTTCGATGTAAGTATGGAGTATGGAATGGTACCATAATGTTATTATTATATAAAAGTTAAAAATGAAAATACAAAGGTTGTAAAAAGTACCTTTCATGGAGAACAACTGCCAAGTCCTTGCAAAAATCACCTCCTTGTTTGACCACTTTTCTCAACTCTTCGAATTCGTTTTGCCCCTACAAGAGACAATGACAAACACATTACATTTTACATATACAAACACTAGCATCGTTAAATTTATTTACACTACTCAATTGATAGCTGTTGATGTAAGAATCATTTACATACTAAACATTCTTTAACAAGTTGCTAAATCACAGCAACAGCTTCTGGCTGTTTTTTTCTTACAAATTCTATTAAATATTGCATAGGTCATATTTAGGGAGTACTATGTCTTCGATTACTATTTGTCAATTTATTAGTCGTTGATACCATCAATCTTTTAATACAATCGTTCTATTTCTTATGTAACTTGATTTAAGAGAGAACTGTACCCGCCGCTATACCAGCTTATGTATTGTTTAATATTGAGTGCATTGCATTATTCACGGAATTACTAAGCGATAACTTGAATCAATCACGATCTAAATATTGCAAAAAGCACATGTAGTATTTTAACGTTAAATTGACATTCCCCTTCCAATCTCTTGTCTTCTATACCAATCTGTGCAATGTGTGTAACAAAAACACTTATTAGAACGCATGTATTTATACGATATAGAAATGGCAAAGGACTATTAATTCTCTTTCGTAACAAAACAAGTCAATATTATTATTCAAATTGCAACTCGAATTTCTACAGAAATGCAGCTGAAATACAAAAGTTTTGATAATATATTATATGTATCATGCACAAGCACAACATGCATGTAAAAATTAGGTAGCATTAATGAAAGGGGTGGTGTCACAAACTAAATGCCTCATCATATGGATAGGCTTCATTTAGGTAGCAAAACAACAAGGCTGAATACTAGAAGCAGAATCAGACGAGACGTTGCATTTTGCACATTTGTGAACGCAAACAAAATCTTTTCTGTAACATACCTACCTACATCATATCAGGGAGATGTATTTTTCTTTGACCTACATGGAAACTCTCGCGTGCTGTTTTGTTTCTACCAGTAAATAAATATACAGCATTGCAGCACTGATGTAACAACAGAAATCAAAGAAATCATTTGTATACGCTACAAAAGACTTTACTAAAGCTTCAATTCCTTAACCTTCACAGATTTTACATAAAAACTCAACACCTACCTGATATCCTCATATAGCGTAATCCTACGCCATCATGCCTTTACAAAACAGTAGTCTAACATTATTTTCATACAAAATTGCGTATGTACTGTCCATGGTAAATTAATGTATATACACAGTGTATCGTGCATCTAGTATAGGATATCCAATATAGTGAATTAAACTGTGTGGTAAAGTAACAACTGCTTCTCTTTTTATTGCATTTATAACATCTGCAGTCTTTCTAACTTCAAATAATTTTATTTCGCACAAACCAAATCGATCTCAAATTAAATTGATGCTACTAACTACACACTAACAATATCTATATATAACACAGTTCATGTGCATGCTTGTGCTATACATAGAACACATAATAACTGAAATACAAATTGAGTGTGTACACATAAGTTTGTATACGTTTCTTGATCTATATTGCTGCATACTACTGATACTAGTTATATTAGAAATAAACAATGTGAAACTAATTTGAACGCATTAGCGTAAAATGCCAGAGCTCACTAACAGACTAACATAATATTAGTGAGCTTTAGTCGTAACAGTTGTTGTAGCCCGTAGTGCAAAACATAACTTTAATTAACGCTCACTTACTGAGGGAATGCATACAAAATACAAAGCAAACTGGTCGAATGTATGAAACTAGTCCTACTAAATTCTAGATATAAGGTCATCAGTTTATTAGATTGCATCAGTAATGCATAAAAAAGGTTGGGCTCGGCATATTGAAACTGTAGGGTATAAAATACATCATGGCTTGAGAATTATGTTCTGAGTAGCTTATTGTAGCAATTGAGTAGCTTCGTAATATAGAGCATGGAGTGTTTCACTTACTAGAATACAAAATGTGATAAAATGAAATGATCTTCAATGACAACAAATGTTAATAATCTATTCGAGCATTTGCATGTAAACATTTAATTAGAATGACTCTATCATATTATTTCAGTTTAACTGTAAAATATTTAGCCTAAAATAATTAGGTATATTTACTGCACAACCTATTAAGCAACACTAGCCGGTTTTTTAACAGCAACCACCCTAGAATAAGCATTTATGTTCTTTAAACTGCACATTTGTACACAATATTTATAATGGAAAGTACTGTTACTGAAATAATTATGGTAGCAAATTAAATTGGTTATTATGTTCTCGGAATTTATTATATTTAAAGAATCATTGTAAAACTACACTTATTACTTCTATACATTCTATTCGCAGACCAGAAGAAGGATAGAGCGTTAGTGGTAGAGAACATAATAATATGACAAAATCAACACACTATTACTGATATGTAGGTACTTGACTTTAGTAGTAACTTATAAGCTCGAACGAATTCAAAAATTCAAAGAATTAACATTTTCTACTGAAAATAATATTTGCCATAATAAGATAAAAATTCATTTATTCAATAAAATTCGTCGTAAGGAGCATAGGAAGATTTTTCTAGGCTTAAAATATTTTACACACGTGATGGGTTTGAGAATTATTTTTCGGATGCAACATTTTTTATGGATTCCAACACTTGTCCCCAAACATCCCAAAAATAGTTCCTAACCCCCCCCCCCAGCACTTGCCCATAAACACCCCAAAAATTTGTCTTACAGTTCACAAAAATTAGTGCCTAAACATCCCTAAACTTATTCCAAAGCACCTAAAACTTGTCTCACAATACTCAAACATCCCAAAGATTGTCACTAAGCCTCCTTAAACTAAACTGGGTCGCCGAATCTCCCTAGTAAACGGGGGCACCGCATCGCCCCATTGATGCGTGAAAAATTTTGATTTCGATGAATTGGAGGTGTTTTGGGTCGGTGTGAGATAAGCTTTAGGAAGTTTCGGACAAGTTTTGTGGTGTTTTGGGACATATGGTGTTTTCGGATAAGCTTAAGGGTATTTTTGGACAAGTTTTTGGGTATTTAGAGTGTTGTAATACAACTTTTGAGGTGCTTTGGACTAGTTTTGGGTAAGTCCTACGACCGAGGACCCCACTTCGTAATTCGTATATTCCAAACCAAATGAGGTATGCTACAACATTTGTGGCAGCATATAATGAATCAAAATATTAGAGGTAGGTAATTAATTATTCATTAAAGGTATCATTATTTTGAAGTGTAGGGGAATGGAGGACAATAAGACTAAATCAATCTCTCTGGATGAAAGTGTAGGTTTTCAAAACCTAACTATGAACTATGCCAATTAACAATTTGATATAAGCTTAACAAACTTTTCTCAAGTTGTACTAATTATTAAGACTTTCTATATCAATGTGGCATATCTCTTATCTTGACTCATAGAAAAACGGCAAATTCTCTTCTGTAAAGTGTTATTACAAACTAAACATTTGGTAGCTTATGGACTCACTTGAGTGGATTTGATTCTCCGTAACGTAACTTTCCGTTCTCGAGACATCTTTTTGCGCAGTATTTTGTCCCGAAGAATTCAAACACTCCCAGATAATAGAACAATGAACTTCGAAACTCCTTTTAGTGGGATCACAATCAATTTGAGTAACAATGTTTAAGCGTTAGTTAAGTAGGAAGTTATTCAATTGAATCCATTAAGCACAAGGTGCTTTCCCTTTCTTCATTGAATAAATCTTGGGAGCCCAATCCAAATGCAATCAAGTCAAATAAACAGAAATCAACTTGCAGGAGTTATCAAAGCATTGTTTTCAATAGAGAATTTGTGAATTTTGTTGCCGCGTTCTAGTAGGATCCAACAACGAAAAGTGTTTTCTCTCAATTTTTGCATTGAAAAGTAGATGTTCTTGTAATTTGAAGGTTTGCATTTAGTTGAATAAATGAAAAATGAAATGTCATCCACTACTCAACATCAAGTCGTCACCTAACAATAACACAGCTCACTCTCTAAACACAAATTAGCAGAGAGGAGAGTGAATACACATTTTTGTACAAAAACACAATACAAAACAACATAAACGTCCCTATCTCACATTCCTATATATCCTAGCTCCTTAAATTCTGTATTAGTGTCTCTTGCTCTGATAAAATATACTTTTGCTTAGCTAAAAGTAGTTAGCAATTTTGTGGAAACTGCCGATGACAAGAAAAAAATCACCAGAAAAGAGATATGTATGCTTCATATGGACTGTAGTAATCTTTCACTATACATAGCTTTGACACATAAAGATGAATATAGCAGAATTCCTATGGAGTAGTATACAGTGTGTATTTATGTGACATTTGTACACACACTCACAGAAATAACAAAACGACGAGTTTGGTCGTTTACAGAAATACTCCTACTTGTTCTTGCACAGTGCAGTGATATACTGTTAGTTTATTTGCAACTACCAGATGAACGTTGAATGAATCCTAAGTATATACTAGACATTTATAATATTTAAGCACAAAGAGATTTCGTGAGGAGCACACAGCACGAAGTTGGTCAGTCTTTATAAATAAGCCAGCCAGTATTTCACAAACCGACAAAAATCTCAAGTCACTCTTTTACTTTAATACTACGTGCATACATCAGTACAGTAAATGTGAATGAATAGAACGAATGAACCTCTTCTCTAATGTGTCTGACTGACCGTTTAACAAATTGCATTAGTTGTGTAGTAGTGTTGCAAATTGCAATATAAAATGAACTGCACAGTTTATTAATCAGAGTTGCTTCTACCCTTTTTCGTTCAGACGACGATAATTTGATGGGCTATTTACCAATGTTTCTCTTTATTGTTTTTAACTGACAATTTTTTTACGAATTATGAGTGCGCAATATTTTTTTGAATGTTAGGAGTGGTCACTCAGCACTTTTACACCACAATGATTATCATAAACAAAATTATTGCCAAATTAAATATCGTTGTGTTATCTCTTACTTAACTATCTAAACACAATGTCACATTATCCTCCCACACTATGCTCTGTAGAATGAGTAAATTGCTCATATAATTGCTCTTTTTCTTATTCCATATTTGATGTAATGGGGAAGATGCGGATTGGTTGGGCTTGGTTATAGTAATGTAAAGCCCAAGGATTGTGTTAATAATATTGCATATTTAGACACCAACGATCTTTCAGTACCATACTCCTTCGTGTAGGATGATAATGTGATATAAACAGAAAGATTGTATAACAGATCACATATAACGAGCAGAGTGGATATTGCAGTAATTCGCACAACAACAATGGAATTTCTGTCCTAGCCAATGAATCCTCATTTAATTTGACTTGGCTTGTTGTATCACTTTAATTTCCTTAAAAGAACAAGCTGCAATTTTTCATTCTGAGAGACATATTCCTTTGTGAACTCAGCTCGAACTCCGTAATCGAGTACAATATGCAGTATAGATGTATGCACTCAGAGAGATCACTAAATTCAGATGGCAATTGCTTAACACGACTTATAAAAAGTCAGCAGGTTAATCACTTGCTACTTTTAATAACGGGAATCTATCCGTCGTTCCCTTGCGTAGGTTTTAGTTTCACAATAACAATCTCGTCTTGTCAAGCTAAGCAAGTAAAGATCGGAGTTGGAAACTTGTACACAACATAAAACTTTCCAACACATGTACGATTTTCAACACCTTGTATTTGTGTGCATCTTCCAAAGTGGATTTTTCATTAATCTTCTAACACAGAAAGAAGATTAGTTCCCGCTTGTTGGGCTACTTATTACACTATGCACTAGTACAAACACAATCAACAAACGACTCACACGAAATCCTTCCTTTCTGACCACAGAAGAGGAATCAGCAATAGTTTGAAATTGGTCAAGATGCAATCGTCTCAACCACCGTGAGTTGACAGCACACACTGGTTTCTTTGGATGCTGCTACCTCACCTTCAAAATCAGACTGGTTTGCCAGCATACTCTCAGCTCTCGCTCTCATCAACATTCGCCACATTCAATAACACTCATTGTAAGTGAACTTCAGAGACTTCACTGACTGACTGACTTGAAAAGATGGAAACTTGTATATAATGGTAGGGTGGTTGGCAAAGCATTTTCCATTCTCGCCTGGCACATTACAATACATTATAATACTGTACTTCATATACTCTTCTACTTGACTAGTAACACAACTGTATAAGTTCTTTTAACTCACTCGTATCCTTTCTACTTGTATTCTCGTCGTGTTTCATTTAGTAGTACAGTAGTAGTGAATATGGTATGGAGGAGTGGGGGATGAAGAGCAAAGTCAAAAATGGCACTTCACTATACCTACCAATGTTCTTGTTCATAGGGAAGTTTAACTGCAACTCAGGTGTACAACTACACCTACAGCACACCAAGCCAAAAACTGGTTAATACAATTATAACTCTCTATGCATGTATCTTTCCCTTGTAATTTGCAGTTACTCTATGACTAACCCCGTAATGTCCGCTTTTTTAATGATAATATGAGGACTCAATTAGTCCGCTCTAATTTGACTAGGTATTTAAACATAAACGTTATGAAAGTACCTACACAAACAAAGTAGGAACAATAACTTTGTTTACGTAGTCAATGAAAATTGGTCAATATGTTAGTTTCAAGAATTCGTTTTGAAACAATGCAATGTCCTGAAATACATTGCCACACTGCTCCTAGCACTTAGCTGAGTATTAAATACAACAGTGGTAAAACCAAAACCACAATCCAACTATTTTTTGACCAGTCAGTAAAAACAATTTTTTATTAATCATATAAATGAGAAGGAAGTAGAAGCAGTATTAATTTGATTATTTGTACTGTGCATAAATTCATTCTGGTGGAGAATTTTTGCCATGTCATGGCATGGCTTAATACCGAAATTACCAATTACCTACCGGTAATGCATACGCTGGATGGAATACAGTGACAATAATAAACTGCTTACCAGTTCAAAGAACTGGCTGATCCACTAGTACAGTATAACTGTTTTGTCTGAGAGATAAATATCCTTACGTTTATGGTATAATGTAGTTGTGAGTTTAGGATGTAGTATGCAATACAATGAATGCAAGCCATGGATGAGACTCGGTACTAGCACTTTTTTGAGGGTGAGGGAAACGAAAACTGAGAGAAGGGGGCGAATGAGACGAATGAGGTACACAGAGTAGTGTAATACACAATGACAAAGCTAATATCTAGGTACTATAGATATAATACCAGACAGACTAATACACTGTGTAGCTTACAGGTAGTTAGGTTTAATGGAAGTCAGCTTTTCCATACGTGTATTGTTAAGTAGACTCTGTTGTTTGTAATAATAATATGAGAATTTACTTGATCTCATTACACTAGCTATTACGGAACAGAATAGAATAGACAGGTGTGAAGGCAAACTTAACCCAAAACCATACAATATGTATACAAACAAATACGTCAGAGACTTAAAACTCTCAGCATAATATGCATGCTAGTTTTGTTGTGAGACTAGCTCCGTGATACACTACAAATGAAATATCCTACATATAATATTATTATACTAATAATATGTGAAGTGAACTTAATACATAGACATTTATACACATAGACTGATAGACTTCTGTTGCATTTTGTTTGACTTTTGCTTACTTTGGTGCTTATTTAGATATCGACCCTTAACTTCCAATATGACGTATGCAGGATCACCCATATGCTATGTGAAAGTTTCATATAAGCTTACCTAATCCATTTACAGCGCTACTGCTGCTGCTCTCTATTTGCTTTGAATCTAAAGCTACGTGATTAGACCTACTTCTTCGCTTTCATACAAGATACAAACTACCTAGTTCTTTCATTACTACTAATTGTCGAGGTTATAATAATAGTATTGCTATCATTCCATTCACATCTCCATTTTCTGAAATTTTGGCATTTTTTTAATCGTAAAGACCTGGTTCCCCCCCCCCCCATTTCCACATACTTGCATGAAATATGATCTGAAAATGTCTCTTAGCTTAATCCATTTATTGTTTATAATACTCTCCATTCGTTCATATATCATTCACATATAACACGATCCTTTTTTCGTTTAAATTAAAACCATAGCAAGTGGATGGCTCTTTGGGCTAAATACATGGCGCTTAATGCATAAGGAGTAGGAGAAGCTCGTGTTAGTTCCCATTTCCGCCGCTTGGGAGGCGCCGCGAGGTTTGTGTGTATTTTTTACATGCAAAGTGTCATCTCAAACACTTTAAGGAGCGATTTCGGTGAAAGCAAAAGTCAAATAACATTATATCATGCGAATGATCATAATTTTGAAATCAAAATATGATCATGCTCATGATATAGTGTTACTTGACTTTTGCTTTCACCGAAATCGTTCCTTAAAGACATTTATCACACCTTGAAGGAAACCGATTTTTTTAATTTCCTTCCAAATTATTCTAAATACACCTTATACAGAGGCTAAACTACGATGGTGCTAGGTGGTGCGTTGCACCAGGGCCCCGAGGTCGTAGGGGCCCCCTCCAGA
>JAQFYB010005908.1:0-13181 GCA_034694085.1 Pogonognathellus longicornis | reverse complement strand
CGGTAAATACCGGAGCCTTGAATACCGAAAATACCGAATACCGGTATTGCGAAATACTCTCGGTATTGCATACCCTATTTTATATCTACGTAAAATAAATGCATTTATTAAGCACTTTACTTTTACTTACCTGATATTATTATTTCAATCATTGTCAGATAAAATCGCTTATTGAATGTTCCGTGACTATATTTTACTAGTATTACATGTGAAATAAAAAAACATGACAATCTATCCAAAATATCACAGAGAAAATCAATGACAAATATCATGAGACTGTAATATAACCGATGCAAAGATGAAAATGACACTCAGTAAATTAAAATAAGTTAACGAATTAAATTAAATTAAAAATACGTTTGTAAATGTTGTGTCTATAATTGCTTCGCTGTGCATTCATTTGCATAATTAAAAGCATTCTCTTGGATATTATATAAATCCCGTGACATGTTTTTTTATTAAGCTAGTCGCAATCTTTAGATCCGAAAAGACAAAGCTTACAATTAGCTATGAAAGATACATGAAGTGTTAGTGTACACTTCCATGAAAATAACTTAATACTTTCTAGATTAGCTTTCGGTTTTTTATGTTTATCGGGTAGAAAGACTTAACTGGGCTTCTCTATCCCTACCATAGCACGTGGTTGTTTACATTTGGATAGAATATCAGTAATATTTAGAATTTTAAATAATCAGAATATTTGTGAAGTAAAAAAACTTGGGAGTAAGACGATTGGCTACAATGTTACTGAAATAATTTATTTAATTTTCCAGGACTGGTCTCAACAAAAAATATGTTAACTGTATGTACAACGTATAATAATCAGAATCAGAGTACAGTCATTTCAATGTAGAAGCTAATGATTTTTCATGTCAACTAAAGTTAGTGTGCTCGTCCCACGTTTTCTTCGAAATAATACAACACAATAAACGGAGGCTAATGTTAAGTTACAAAAATACCATGTACAAACACGAAGCGTTCAAATTAAAGTACATCATACGCGACTAACTCATGCATATGGACACACATCAAATATGACATAAATCCTAGACAATTTCAACGGAGGTGTTAGAATCCATGTTGTTTTCGAATTAGAAATCTAACAACTAATAACGATGTACGGACATTTGCAACTCAATTACCAAAAATGTAGTTTTACAATAATTACTTAGCGCTAAATATGGATTGCCTATTAACTTTTGATTGTCTATGTGTAATAATATCATTAAAAATCAGGTACGCTTCCCCGTCTCAATTTATTTCTATTACTGTGTGGACCTGTGCCTTCAGGAAATTTGGATTTGGTTTTGTCCAGGGCTCCCGAGCAAACATATCCCCACTGAGGGCGATTATATCCTACACCCACCCCCGTCTTCATCAAAGATTGTTTCCCGCTCATTTTAATACCAGAATTATTATTTCCATTAGCCTTTTTCTTACTATTAGAACTATTAGATTTAACATTAGTTGTGTTAATTGATTCAATTTCGGAATTTATAATGGTTGCGATATTACTACTCCCAGTGTCTGAATATTGGCTATCTGGGGGTGTTTTTAGCAATAGAATCGAGGACTTCGTAAGAGTAATATCAGGAACCTTCGCAATAGCTTCGTAAGTTGCTTCCACAATATCCACAGCGTTGTCTGTAGGAGATTTTGATTTTGTGCAGACAGGAGAAGCCCCGATACTCTTGTTTCCTTGTGCATCATTGGATTTCTTTGAATTTCCATCGATGTTCGAAGATTTTGAACTGCCGGAAGATTTTTTGTCTTTCTTATTTTTATTTTTCACACTTCGAGGAAAAGTTGAACTGTCGAAGGGCGTTACTCCAGAATTCAGTTTACTTCCTAGAAACGCGTCTTGAATTTCCTTTTCTTTGAGATTAAAGGCTTTTGCAGAATTATCGTGACATTTTAATATGGAGCTTATTGTAGGTTTAGAAGAAACGGAGAAACATCCGCTTGGAAGACTACCTCTTCTTCCGCTGCTGAATTCTCCACTCCGGAAATTAAACGGACTTGCAAGAGGAAAATTACTAGGACTTTGTTGATCATTAATACTACTCGGTTTTAAAATTCCCTTCAACTGCGGTTTATTTGTGTTGTTATTATTATTAGAAATTGAGGTTGGTCCACTCGTGGAAACGTTTCCTATTGATGACGTGTTATTGGTGTGAGAGTTGGAATTTTCAACATTACTTTTTCCAAGACTGCTCAAGGCCCCTATTGAGGAAACTCCACTGACTTGTTGAGGATTCATGAAACGATCTGCCCGAACTTCACTTCCGACAAGAAAACTCGGTTTGGTGGTATTTTTCAAATTCATTGATTTTGTCTCCGTTCCGGTGATTTTTAAATTTCCTACGGAATTGCTGTTACTTGCTCCACTTGTGCTGTTATTGTCCGATGTTTCTCCTAAAGACACGTGTTGCTCTTCACTTGTGTCGACTTCAAGTATCGGCTCAAATTTACTCTTCAGGTCCAGTTTCTTTGCGTTTACTCTCCCACCAAATGTCATGATAAGCTCTGCAACAGATTTCTGAGGTTCTGTGTCTTCAGTTAAGTGAGCGAACGAATTGTTGGTGAAGGACTGCAACAAAGGATTGTTTCCTGTGGAGTACTCCGGCGGACTTGAGGGATAACAGAAATCTTCATCGCCCACCATTTTGGAATTGAAATTGTAAATTGATGAAGGAGACATGATTCCACTTGGAGTCCCGCTTGGGGTTACGGGCACAGCACTATTTACATTGGAATTAAATGCAGCTTCCTCCAGTTGTTGAGTCAATTCGAGAAGTTCTTGCTGTGCACTGATGTTTGCGGAAGTGGACATCACACTTATCACCGACTCTTGACTCGTTGAAGATTTCATCGCGTTCATATCCAAACTTGGAAAATTGGCAACACTCGCCCACCGAGATGAACCGGGTAAATTGTTGTTTAGTTTCTCACAGCTTTTTGATAGCTGAATCTACATTAGCAAAAGTAAAAACATGTTGTAATCCATTCCGTTTCAAAACCAGCAGTTTATAATTAGTTAAGTACCTACACATTTGTACGAGTAATTATTGTCACAATTATATATCGCGAAGATTTAAACAAAAATGACATATTTTCTTACTTTGCTTTCCCATAATTGTTCCCGACTTTTACTCAGATTCTTCCTCAGTTTCCAATTCCCCCCTGATGCATCGACGACTTTCATTTTTTCGATTAAAGCCTCTCTGGATTTTGTGCGACCATCCATTTTACTTAGATCGTAGGCAGACTGACACGAACGTAATATTGACCGTGCTGAAGATCGTTTTGCACTGGCAGATGCCATACTGGAGCCAGCCAGGGCCATAATTTTCCTCGGAGCTGTAAATTGATTTTTAAATATTAATTACTTAATTTGAACAATCAATTAAGAAATCAAGTAACAGAAATATAGCATTATGTCAAAACCGACTCAGAAATGTTTCTCTACTGAAATAGAATTTTGAAGCAACAAAAATAAAAAGTGTAGCAAAAATTATTCCAAGCTGACAGAAAAGAACAATTAATTCGTTTTCTCGTTCCAATGTAGTCAATGTACATACAAAAGGATGAGAAAGTATGAGACAGACAATTATATAAATTAATTCTTGAACTTGTTGAAATATAATGGTATAAAATCTGAGTCAATTTTGTCTTGTTTCGATTTGTAGTTACAGCGAATGGATTATGTGAACAAACAACTCGAAAGGTAATTACATTTTTTCTTTGGACCACTATAGGCAGACGCATTTGGAGAAGCATAAGTGCCGCTGATTACATTATTTTCCGTATTTGAGTCTGCGGCAGGATGAGCGGATTTATCTGCAAGAGACCAAACCTTAACCCAATCGTTGAACTGAGCTTCGATGGAAGTAGGGCGAGACCTGTAAGATAACATTTTATTACAATTTTTTGCATATGTTAATAAAAATGTCAAAATGGGATGGTGGTGTTGAAGAGGATTCGTTTTTCATCGCAGCACTCGTTTCTACTTATTTGCGCTGATTTAGTGTCGTCGTCAATTGTTAATTTGTTTTTGGCTACGTCAGGACTCAGGAGTGAGATTAGAGTTGGAAGAGGAAGATGCGAAGATGAGGTTGGACCTACCTTGAGTTTTTCACAACCAATTTTCTGATAAAGTCGACACCATTGGGACTGACGTCTTCGAATATTTCCTCGGGGAAATCGATGGGCTCATTAAGAATGTTGCTGAATGTTTCTTGATCCGTATCTCCTCCGAAGGGGCTGAAACCTGTCAGTAAAACGTAAGTGAGAACGCCCACACTCCACATATCCGCCGCTGTCGACAGAGGTTCGTACTGTAATACTTCAGGAGCTGCAATCAAATCATCAAATCCCTCTCGTGTATTTCCAAATGTACAACATCAAATATTTACATAATCGATATTATAATCGTCTCTGTCTTTGTGTATTTAGCATTTAGTAGTCATGTTCTTATTTGTAAATTTTATTGTAGGCTGATTGCTCCAAGCCAATTTCTAGCCAAAACATCACATCACTTACCAACGTAATCGGGCGTCCCCAAAATTTCTCTGATTTCCTTTCCGGGAGTAATCACTCGAGAAATCTCAAAGTCACATAGTTTTATGCTGCACGAAGGAAATTCTCCCATCAAAAGTAAATTTTGTGGCTGGAAAATCAAAGGCATTCTTTGTTAACAAATGCTGCTTCAAAATGCTTTTGCTAACCTAACGCTAAAAAAATACATGTTATCAAGTCAAATATCAAGGAATTCGGCTAAAAATTACATTTTTCAAAAAATTCCCTGAAAATATTTGTTTTCAATTTCCAGCTATTTTTACTTTTAGATTTTTTACAGTAGGCAATCAGTATAAAAAGTATTTGCTTGCTTTACAAGATTAATTTTGAGTTTTTCATATTATCTATTGGTAAGAATTGTCAGGAAAATGTTAACCTTAATGTCTAAATGGGCTATGTGTCTTTTGTGTAGGTATTTAAGCGCTTCCAGCAGTTGGCACACATATCGGGAAGCATCTTCCTCGAGCAAAACCAAATCTGCGTCGATAACTGATTGCAAATCTCCTCCAGACGCACTGTGAAAATTTAGAGAGGCATTTGTGCATTTTTCTGGTTTTTGTTTTTGAGCTGTTGAGAGAAAAATTGTGAAGCGGTCTTACAACTCCATGATGGTGACAGCGAATTGTTCCAAAATGAAGGCATCTTTGAAAGTAATAATGTAAGGACTGTGGAGTTGACTCAACAAGGCGATTTCATGCAAATTCTCAAGACACTCTTCGTCATCCCTCTGCCCAGGTCTTTTTCTGGGACTGAATTTGGCCGCATAAATGGAGGAATCACCTTGAAAAGTGCTGCGACATCGTTTCACTTGTGCGTAGAGGCCACTGAATATAATTAATTAGTCACGTCGTCAAGTTTTTACACACGAACCAACAACAACATCACGAGACTACAATAATTTTTCAAGTACTACAATAACTAGTACAAACTAGTACTTACTAAGTACATGCACACTTCTCAGAAAAGCAAGAAGTGAACAAGAAATCATCGTCATGCTAATAATGCCAAGAAAAATATAACGAGTACTTTTAACACTCACTCCTATTATTGCATATGGGTCTAGTCTACTTGTCTACAACACTACCAACACATTACAACTAAACTAACAACCACCTGACGAATTATCGCAAAGTGCATGAAATCAAAAGTGAAAGATTGAAGTTCAAGCCATAATAAAATAATAATAACAAATCAATACATAAAATATTGTATTGTACTCAAATCAATTGCCTGCCACAGAAGAAGCAAAAAAGCAGAAAAGTGACCTCCACTAGGCCAAATGACGACCTTTTACAAATATGCATCATAAAAAATGATTTGTATGCGTGATTTGTATGAGCCTCATTATTATTGCACGGTACATGCACCCAGTCCATAAAAGAAGACTAAAACTAAGAAAGAACGTAAGGAAGAAGAAAAAACAAATCAATAGCTTCGATTGGATGGAGAGTGACGCCGGTGTCGGAATGCTGATTAGCTGATTTGTCCATAACAATAAAAAAGAACTCACGTGGCAAAAGGATTTCCCTTATCGACAATATAATGTTTGGTAAGATCATCGTGATTGACAACATTTTGCTGGTCCAGTTGCAAAATGCCCCGGGAATCACTGGCTCTGGCTAATGCGGACAATTCCCTGTCGTCAGCGTCGTCACAATTATTTATCACCATGTTAAAGCATTAGCACACACAATCCCTCTTCTCCCACAACACAAAACACAAACACAGTGAAAAAATGAAAAAAGAATAAAATCTGGCACTGCACAACTTGTTGCTTCTATTTGTATTGGAAAACTCCCCCTAACACTTGCCCAGCTGCGTTTACACTGTCGACACTCATAAAAACAAACAATAAGCAAATATCCACGGTCAAGATTCCTTTATTATGAAAATCGTGAGTGATTTGCATTAAAAAATAATGACAGGTCACTTAGCACACAACACACTAATCAATATCGGCGAAGTGACTCCAAAAGGAACTCACACAAACAAACGTGGATCAAAGAAGACGAGACGGAGGAAAGTCGTAAATTAAATTGTGAGCGAAATGAGGATGAGTGAAATAACGCTGCAGGAAACTTTTTGGGGTGCAGGGATGAATGAATGAAAACAAAGGCGAAAGACGTGGAGAAGATCAAGTCAAATAAGTGAAGCAGTGCTGAATGTTCTTTTTTTGGAGAACGGCGAAGAAAAGATTATTGTGGTGGCGTATAGTGTAGTGTAGTGTAGTGTGTGGCTGTGGAATAAATGAACTCACTAACGACGAAGGAAGAAAAGAATAATAATAACAAGTGTGGATATAATGTTTTATTTCTCACGAAGAAGGAGACTGGATGGATGTACAGAACAGAAGACTAAAATTACCTTAAATTATTGTAATGATGGGAATGAAGTGCTTTGCTCTGCGCACACAAAGACGAGGAGACTGGAACAACCCGTTTATTATCAAACAGTGACTCACAACACGACAAGACATACTACTAATATTCTTTTCCACCAACAAAACTATAAAAATCCCCCAGAATGAATAAAAGAAGAATGAATTGGAGTTTGAAGTTTATTTACGTGAGAGTGTGTATGCGGTTTAGTGTTTAGGTTGGTGTGGTGCTGGTGCTGGTGAGGATAGGGTTAAAAGGACCAGAGGATGATCCAACGTAACGAAAAGGGAGTGAATGGAGAGTGAGTGGTGGCAAGTCTAAGTATTTTATGCCCACGGAGAAAAATAATCAAAATCACTTGCTTTCTACCATTTTCTATAATATTCCGTCTATATTACAAGCACATTCTACACTTAGAGCCAGTCTGTCCTAGCCTAATAGCTCTTTGATTCCTCTTTACAGCACTATATTAGAATAATGTAATGTAAAGGTATTAGTGTGTTTAAGTGTATATGAAATATATTTAAATACATTTAAATGTCTGTCAGTGTACTTTCGTCTTATAACTCGTCTCTGCTCAAAGTGAGACGATTAGTTTGAAAACATTACGCTACATTTACATTTTTACGTGAAGTATCATGTAGTGTGTCGCAGTGTAGTGCATCTATGTACATTGTTTAGTGTACACTCTGTACAGGTAAATTTGTACATGGGGCAGGCGAGTAAAATAATATTGTGTTTTATCTGTAATGGAGTAGACTTGACTTTGACTGAGAGAATGGGCATGAGAGTAGTGGCGTAAATAGCACCTAAGCAGGGTATGCGGCGCATAGGGCCCCCACGTTTCAGGGGCCCCCAAGAGGAGAATATTTAATAAAATGAGCTTATTTTACCACAAAAGTGCAAAAATATCGTAAAATTTTTCCCGCTACTTGCGAATTTATTGTACATTACATTGTTTTTGACCCCAAAAGCGGTTCTTGCATAGGGCCCCCAATTTATAGTTACGCCAGAGAGTAGAGTGTAGAATATTTTATTATTAGTGCATGTGTGATTCTGTTGTTATAATATGATCATAGGAGACTAGGAGAGTATGATGTTGGTTTGTTGGTGGTGGAAGAGAGTTGTAATGAAATGAGCAAAGCAAAGCAAGAGTTGTAGACAGAGCCTGAGTTTGGTTTTGGCTTTGAGTTGAAGTTGAGTGGAGAACTTTGCTTATGTCTTGTCGTCCTTGTCTCTTCCAAATATAGAGATCCTTCTTCTGGTCCAAGTTCCCCCTCCAGCCTTAATTTCCTTAACAGTTGCCTTGCCTTACCTTAACTTGCTTATTGCTTCCCCGTCCACACAACCAAACCACACAACACACATTATGCCATGCCTACAGTACACTACACATATCTATATCTTTGTATCTCTTGTATCTCTTCTACAGTCTCACTATCACTTATTCACTTGTCATGACATTCCTACACACAAAATGCAAAACCATCTCGATAATTCGACCAAAGTCAAAAGACACAAAGACAACGACGACGACGATGACGACGACCGTCGATCGCTGCTTGGCTTTGACTCCTTTAGCTGAGACTTGACTCTCTTGTCTTGGCTCCGCTCCCACTCCCACACATCCCTCAATGCATACAAATCGCAAAATCATTATATAAGTTAAAAGCTAAAAGAAACTTCACACAAATCCATCCAATCCCACCAAATCCAAAGCCACAGGCAAATAACCAACACTCGTATGTCATACAAACCATTCCATTTCCACCCCTAATTGTTCACAGTAAACACACACACTTCTCACAAATGTTTTCCATGTCAATCTTCAATGTTTCAGTACAGGTGACGTACACAATGTCGAATATCTAAGCAAATGTGAGACAGAAATACTTTAGCATTTAATTTTGCTACTGCAGCAGTAGAGACTTGCCTGGGTTCACTTTTCTGCGCCCAGGACCGCCCAACCCCATGCCCAAATTGTTTGAGCGCCCCATTGGTGCTCCATGATGACATCTTGGACCAAACCCGACTAAGCCCATATTAAAAATTAAGGCCAGGATCAAATATGTCGGCATAGTACATGCAATATACAACACATCTCAATTAACGTCATATGTCATAACATTTATCGTCTTAAAATAACGGTAAAAGCATACAATACAATATTAATACAATTATATTTCATTAGAATTTGTCACTGTTGAAATTATCAAGCAGTGTAGTAAAAAGTACAAGGCAGCAGTGCAAACACTGAGCACCTATTCAGTGTATTATTATCTATAAACCATGAAGAATGCTTGTTCACCCCAAAATAATTTCCCAAGTCAAGTCTCTACTAACAATAGATGTGTAGAATTTATCAATTGCTCTATTCATTAACTGACAAAATTTCTTTTCATATATTTAACTAATAACTCTACTAGTAATTGAAGCTTGTGTTTATTGTGCTTTTATGCCTTACTTTTACTTATGTAGTATTTCTGACCCGATGGTTCAAGTCAAAATTGCTAGGGCGTCCATGGGCGCATAGATGTTGGACCAAACCCGCCCCAAGCCCATAGTAAAATTGTTTGTATGTTTGTTGAAATACCATGAGCGCCCATGGTATTTCAACGTTGGACCAAACCCGCCCAGGTCCATGGACAAAGCCCAAGCTCAGGCAAGTCTCTACATTCAACAAATACATTCAACAACTTGTCTCATGTTCAACTGCTCCCACTGCACTATCACTATCACACTATACATGATTGATTATATTATATCTGTAGGTATGCATGCAAATACTCGTGGCACACAATTAGATGGTGTATTGCAGTAGGGATACCTTATCTGTCGTAATAATAAGCGACTGTAGACTGCAGATATTTCTGCTTTATCGTAAATACCTGTGGTTTTGTGGTCAGGAGGACAGTCTGAGTCACATTTTCTGGGGCAGAGTGGCAAAATATTCTGGGGTCAGTAGCTTAACTAAAATATGGTGAACATGGACAAACGCATAATTATCAATTAATTAGTAATCATTTCAATAATCATTAATTAACAATAACAAAATTTTCACCAACAAAAGTGTAGAACATTATGTTGAACCATTTCAAAATCGGAATTATGTTGTAATTGTCCTACCTATTGTTACGGAACTAACAGTAAACATCTACAAAATTTCACTTCAACGCAGATGCGGCAGATAACATATGAGCATATTGTATGCTCCTATGCTATATGCTACAAAAGTTATGCTTTATGCTAGAGAAGTTATGCTTTATGCTACAAGTGCTAAGTGGTTTTATTTGATTTTGGGAGATTGTCTGATTGATACTTTATGTTACAATTAGTGATTAGCAATATGTCAAACGACTGTAATTTATCAACGATTCTCATTGCATTTTCTAAAACAGAGATTCAAAATATCTTTACAATTATTCCACTCTTTTCAATGCTTTCAGTTTTTTGTCATTTAGGGACCAAGCATAAATACCGTCATACAATTTTTCAGATCAATTTCTGAGTCCCACGATTAATTTTGTAATTAATTGGGGAAAGCATTTAAATATCTGAATTGTATTTTATGCTTGCAGTTGCAGCGTACAATTACACGATATTTGTGAAACTTTTTGTATATCACTTGTTATTAGTTTTGGTGGATACCATTATTGATTGTTTATATCCTTATTCTTTTGTTTTTCCGGCTCTTGAACCAGCAATTTTTATTTAATGTTTTGTACAATATTTTTCATCATAGAATAGTTTTAAATGATTAAATTAATGTAAGTTTTACAGTATCAAGATTTAATTGAATTTTAAATAGTTAATTGTTAATAGGTATAAAAAGTCTCCTTTATTATAGTTAGTTGTAATTGTCGCTATATCGTAATGACATTCTTAGAAGAAAATGCAAAATTATTATAACATAAATTGTCATGCCCCTGAAAATGATTTATACACACTTACTGTGCATAAGCACTGATATCTTTTATTACTACCTATCTATGTATATGCATCTGAGAGTCAGAAATTATATGATATCAGTAATAAGCGAGTAAGATCAAGTAAGTTAGTGTGCCGTATTTCCTCTAATTTAAGCCCCCTTCTAATGACAGATCCTCTCTATTTATAGCCCCCCTTGACATCCATTTTGCATAATTATACCCCTTCCCTCTATTTACAGCTTCCATCCAGAATACTGAGTGTCTCTCACTCAGTTGGCTATAAAATTAGCTATATTAAAGGAGATGGAATGAGACTTTGAAACCTTTAAATTAAAATAAAGTAAGACATTTGGTTTGAGGCTTCATATTGAGCAACTTACCTATTTAAAAATTGTTTGGGATTTTTACTGTTTGCAATTTTTAAAATTAGACAAAAATTTAGCATAAATTTGAAACTAGAAATTTCGCCGAAATGTAAAATTCGCCGAAAAAAATTTATGACCTATTTCTGGCCTATGATTTATGACCTATTTCTGCCCCCCCCCCCTTGACATCCATTTTGCATAATTATAGCCCACGCCTAAATTTAGAGGAAATACGGTAGGTAATACAATGTAATCTCTCCGGCTATTTTATACGTGACCAATAGTGGCCATTAAAGTCTAGTGCTATGTATCTCTCTCTCTCTACTCTATACTCTTAAACAGACAAGAGACAAGAAGAATGTTTAATTAATAAGGGAATTGGTTGTATTTGTATAAGGAGGATGTAAGGAGCATGTAAGCAACATGTAATAAGGAACCTCAACTGTGAATTATGTTTGAGGGTCTTTGCATCATTTCACTGCCACTACAACCCAATTGCTAATACTTAATAATTTTAACAACTGCTTGTTCGTACTAATTTATTATATGTGCAATGTAGCATGTTAAAAACTTATTATCTCTACATCATTATCCGCTTCCATTTTCTATACCTCGCCACATCCAGAAATTAAACATAGTCGTCTTTAAATCAACATTAACATTTGCACACGATCAACACATCAGCTTCGACTACTTCTTCCGTCCAGTCTCCAACAATAAACGACTTAAGCTAAAAAAAACTCAACGGCAAAGAAGGCTCATTATTTTGCTACAGCGATTTTATTTAATGCAAGTAACCAAAGCACCTGTACAACATTTCCCCATGTACTTGCACTGTAATGCCATTTGCACAAGTAAGTCAATAATATTATCTCTCGTCGTGGTCATTGTGTAGGATCACAACAAACACAAATAGACGTAAAACTACACAAGTGCAACTCTATATATATATAAAGTTTTTTGCATGGTTCATTACATACCACATTAACACATAACCAACCAAATCCATGATACACGAACATGATACTCAAATACATTTCAATAAAGAATTACACAAATATCTGTCTGTACATGCAATATAAATCTTCTGACCAGTTCACTGTCAGAGCCGTAACTCCGGTTCTAAGGCCCATCTCTAGTAGTGGGGTGCCCAATATGTAAATATAGGTCCACCCCACTATTGCATATTATTACTATTTCATAAGTTTTTACAGTCTCAATTTTTTTCAAACTGAATCGTATTATAAGGAAAAAATCTCCAAAAAATGAATCCTTAATTCCCAATAAATAAAAACAATAACAATTACTGTTATTTTTAGTCTGAAAAACATTTCCAAATATTTGAATATTTAAACGGAAAAACTATTTGCATTTGAGAAAAGAAACCGTTCAGAAATATTTAATTGTTTAAATAGTTAAAATAAATATAGCCATTCAAATGGATTATTATTAAAGAAATTGAAATACTAAATTGAGTAATGAGAATTAATTTTCCTTAATTTGAACTGGGACATTTGAATTCTGAAGAATAGGAGGTTGCCAAACGTATGCAACTTTAACATGGCGTGTAAAGTGCCGGGGCCTATGGACCCAAAAAGCGGGCCTGGGGCCTAGGTTTGGTTAGCAAGTGCCTTACATGTGTACAAATGTGAAGTTTGGAGTTTAGGTGTAGCAGTAGTGGTTGTCTGTTGGGAATAATAATAATATGCAAACTGTAATGTCATGTAAGTAATGTAACTAATCGTAAGCCTTTCCCTAAAAGGGCATGTGACAGAAAAAATAATTCTGCAGTTCACTTATTCACTAGTTCGACTCATTTCGTTTTAGTTTTTTCTACATGTGATAAGAATGTAATACCGTAGAAACGTGTGAAGCGGGACTGACGTGTGAAGCGGGACAGAGGTTTTTTTTCATGGTATTTTGGAAATCCG
>JAQFYB010005907.1:0-13184 GCA_034694085.1 Pogonognathellus longicornis | reverse complement strand
TTTTTTCGTGAAACTCAATTAAGGTTGAGTTCGAGTTGAGTTTATTCTCCATGCACAAATTTGAGTTTGAGTGAGTTTAGTTCGGCAGATGCGCCCAGCTATGCACACACGTACCTATATCAAGTGCTGCTGTTGTGTCTATGCTACTTTAACAATAGTACCCTTATATTTATACCTGAATATAATAATGAACCGTATAACAGTATCAGACATGCAGTTTGCTATAGGTTTACAGTAACCAATTTTGTTGCCTTGCATGCAGTTTGTCATGGGAGAAAAGAGAATTTACTAAAACACTATAAAATGCTAATAAGTACCTTACCTATTTGCCATTTACCTTTACCATTTCCAAGTCTCATTTACTTCTACACTCTATACACGTATAATAATAGTTGTATTGTGTTTGTGTATTTCTTTGTGATGCTGATGAACTATAGAACTACAGTAACATACATGTTTCTATGCTGCTTCATTTGTTCAGTCCAGTCTACTGTTAATCAAGTCACATCCAGACTCGAATATAGTTGGTATCCCACACAAAACCGAAATGTCAACATTTAGGCATATTGTAATTACAATTCGGCAATGACAAGTGAATGACATGTCCATAGCAGGACAATTACTGCAAAGTACAGTATTGTAGATTATTATGGGAAACAACATTCTGCTGCTTTGTTTTGCCATAATAATATATTCATGCATTATACAATCTGTTTATTCATGTCGTGTGTGCACTTTTTGCAAATTTTGCGAACTCTTTATTGTGTGACAATTCTGACAATAACACGAGCTTTCATTGTACAAAATACTATATTGACAAAATACTTTTTTAGCAAGAAGCAGGAAAAAATTAAGTGTATGACTTGGAAAAATATGTTCTAACACTTGTACGGATAATCATGTATATCAAGTACCTAGTACCTAATGGGAGATTTTAAGAATTCCAGCAACCGGAACCATTTATTTTACACCCAAACCGGAACCGAACCGGAAATTTAGATAAAAATTAGGAACCGGAACCGTTCATCGTATAGATTTCCTTAGTCGATAGGTTCGTTCACAGTCAGAATATAATATTAGTTGAAAAGTTTAAGAACTATACAGGAACCGGAACCGAAAGGTCAAGAACCGTACCCGAACCGAAACCGTTTTAAAAACAAACTTAAGAACCGGCTCCGGTTAACCATTGCCCATCTCTATATAGTACCTACGTAATATATTTTAATGTATAGGAAACTCATTTTTTATAAGGTAAAAAAGATGGATTTGGTATAGTATACAGTATATTATATGTACATACATACATGAATATTTGTCCTTGTGCCTTGATGCGCTCTGTGTGGTTTACTGGTTTACATGGTGGTAATTTGGGGACATTGAATGATTCAATTAGTCAAGGCTCGTTTGGTATTATAACAGACGTAAACAATTATTGTGAGTCTGTCAGAAACATTCATCTCGTACAAACATCTTCATTCATTCAGCAGCAAGCTACATTCAAGCGGTTACACAGAAATAATTATTGTCTAAACTGGTACAGTCCAGTAGCAGAGCAGAGTGGACTAGGTTTTAGTCGATTTGACTTGATTTGTGTGTTACTTTACTACGCAGCGTAAGTACTAATTAGGACAACGATTTTATCCGTGTAATGCATTTTATCAGACGTCTTTGTTTTTGTCGAGGGGCTTGTGTGAGATAGTCGTTAATGATTAGCAAACACATGTAATTTACTGAGTCTGATGTGATGACGTATTAGCTTTAAGATGCGTGTCTAATTATTTAAGTCATTGCTCTTTGCAAATAAGATTTTATCAGTACAAACTGTCATTAGCAGCTTTAATTGCTTCCTGAACTATTTTTGACAACTCCATAATGTTTACCAATAAAAAATAATGTACTGATAAAAACTGCAATGAAATTAATTCGCACAGCTTTGTACATAAATGAAGTTGTGAGCTTATTATAGAGAGTAAGTATAGCTTGTATGTCTCATTTGAATAAGTTACTTCTGAAAGACGATGTTAATGAATGTTTTTGGATTTGTAAAATAGATTTGGGCGCAGTCGGAGATAGGTGCTTCCTGCCGTAGCTGTGGCATCCTCAGGAATAAAATATCCGTAGGTACCTTAATCGGAGAGTAGTTGTAGTAGTAGTTACTACAAACGTAGACTAGAAATTATCAACATTGCAAATTTGGGACTGACAAGGGATTTTCAAAATGCAGCGAATGGATCGTTTGAGAAGATCTCTGCGAGATTCGTTTCGCAGAAAGAGAGATGCACCGGAAAGTAGCAAACCGCACCAATGGCAAGCGGATGAAGAAGCGGTACGATCTGGAAATTGTACTTTTAATGTCAAAGTAAGTCAACCTACACTAAACAGTAACAACCCAGCTTCATCTTTTACAATTCTAGTCTTATAAACACCATGTCAATATGTCAAGAAAGAATTCTTGAGACTTAAAGGAAACAAGATTATTCTACTATAACGTACTATTAACTTGTATGTATAATAAAAAGTACATCTTGAATACAACTTCGAAAAAAATTCGCTGTGCATAAAATAATATTGTAAAAATAGAATTTTTGCAAATCTTTTTATGTTCAGGTGATATCAATGTTGTGTTTTTGCACAAGCTTTTGTCGAATCAAGGATAAAAATTGGATGATCACCGTGAGTAAGACGATAGAATGTAGATCCAGAAAATACATTTTATGAACAAAAGTAGCTTTGTAGCTTGTATGTCATATTACTCTGTTTTCATATTACTCGTTCTGTGTTTTATAATATGCTGTGTGTGTCAAGACCAAGAGCAACTTTATAATTCATAAAGAGAAATGTAGCTTGAATATCTAAGTGACATTTAATGAGTAGTGCGATGTTTTGATTGATGTTGGTGTTTACTAGAAAAGTTCTACTTCTTTTCTGATTCATGAAACTAATTTTATTGTTTTGATCGTATTGTAGTACTTGGGTTGTGTGGAGGTTTTCGAATCAAGAGGAATGCAAGTTTGCGAAGAGGCCATGAAAGTGTTAAGAGTAAGTGTGTGTGTTTATCCGCAATCAGCTTGTACACTTATAGACTAAGATAGAAATGCTCATTAGTTAAACATACTCTCTATGTATTGTTATCGCGTTGTTGATTTTGTAAGTACTTTTTCTGAAGTGAAGTAGCATTGCAGACTTTAGGAACAGATTTTATCGCTGTATCAATATTACATTGTTTTGTTGACGCAACGATATCAAAGTGTTTCTAAAGACTCAAGGAAAGCTTCACATGAATCATTTATTTTAGCTCAGCACTTTGCACATTTACTCTAAGTACTTTTGTTACTTACTTACAGCGATTCGTTACTAATTTTGTGTTTGATGATTAAATAGCAATCTAGGAGAAGGCCAGTTAAATCCCTCTTGTATGTGTCCGGTGATGGTCTTCGTGTAGTTGAAGACGACACCAAGGTACTCAATTGTCCTTAAATAAATTTTTATAAACCTAAAATGAAACTGATGCGTAACTTGAGAAAACATAATTAAAACCTTGTTTTCTTAGTAAAGTTCCGAAACGATGATGCAGGAAATTGAGATGTTGCAATGTTTGTATAAGACTTTATTTATTAACTCAACAGGGATTAATAGTTGATCAAACCATCGAGAAGGTTTCCTTTTGCGCACCTGATCGAAATCATGAGCGAGGATTTTCTTACATCTGCAGGGATGGAACAACAAGACGATGGATGTGCCATGGATTTCTCGCGACTAAAGACTCGGTATTATCATCTGTGTGCTAAAGATATTTTTATACACAACCTTTTACTAAATGAAATCTCGTGGTTTGCAAAAACCGAAGGATGGGCGGAATATTTTGTTTGATGTGTGTGATTTCTTTAAACTTCTTCAGGGAGAAAGACTTAGTCATGCGGTGGGATGCGCCTTTGCTGCTTGTCTGGAAAGAAAGCAAAAGAGAGAGAAAGAGTGTGGAGTGAGTATGACATATGATCCGAAAACGTCCACTTTTACAAGATCGGGGAGTTTCCGAGTGGCTTCAATTACAGACTCCTTAAGTGACAAATCCAAGTCTCCACCTCCGGAACTTGATAGCATGGGAATGCCGATAAGAACACCTGTAATTAATACGCATGCCATTGAAAGGCCACATGCTCCTGTCAAAATGTTGGAACGACAAGGCTCTTTTCGAGGGTTCTCACAACTAGCGAATCAATCACCTTTTAAACGCCAATTATCGCTCCGATTAAGCGGTAAGACGGATCACTAGTAATTGAACCGAAAACCAATTACTTGAGCGTACTTGTCAAGGCTTCTCTATAATTGAATTTATACATGTCTTTGTATTTAGACCTACCATCTAACCTTCAGAGAACTCAGCAAAACAATATTGATATTTTAACGAATAATAACATTATACCTACAACGGCTCCAGTAATACCTCCTGGTAAGAATTTTTCACACTTTCCCAGCGAAACATAACACCCCTTTTAAGATTGCATGTAATTAGCAACTACCTAACTAACTGCAAAACGTACGCTATAATTTATTACTATTACACATGTATGTGAGAATTTTACTCACGTATATAATGTACCTAGCTACTTTTGTTTTTATGACAAAACTAATCCCATGTATTAATATGAATTCACAGTTACAGCAAGTCCAACACCACCACCTCGCACTCAGCGGAATCGTTTGCATTCCTTGCCTAATAATTCATTAGTAGGTGTAAGTTCTACAAGTTCAACAATTGCGAGCAGTACTATTCCTGAAAATACTACAAACGGAAATGGCGAAGCTTGTCCCCCTCTTAAAATTGAAAACAAAGATTTGGTATCAGAACTTTGTCAACAAGTCTCTCAAGGATTATCTTTACTTGCAGCTAATCATGATGACGTTAAGGTAAACATTAAGCACATGCATACTTAAACGAACATTTCATTCAAGTTTTGTACCTGTTAAATAATCAGCTATGAATTATGATTGCATTGCAGAATAATACTAGTAGTGATGGTACTAAGTTCTCTGCCAAGTTTACAAATCCTTGGGACGAAGAAGTTGGAATAAAATCCACGACGACTTCGATCAGTAAAAACCCAGCACTTCCAGTATTCAATACGGCAGCGCTGGGGACAGTCAATCAGTTGATTTCGTCCCCATCAAATGTTATTAGTTCTGCCAATCCATTATCCAAACAAGATAGCTGGCTCAATAATTTGTCTGGAGCTCAGCCACCCAAGGCGCCAATGCCGTCAAAGCCCAGCCCTACACATATAATGAACAATATAAATGCGACGGCTAATTCTTCTTTGCCACCTTTGGTGTCTTCAATAGTTACTGCGAGAAACATTACCGTTCCAGCTACATCTTCTGCGTCACCAACACCACCCGTCAATCCATCGGCTCCCTCTACATCCATTGTACCTACAAATGTTTCTACGACGAGCGAAGGGCACGTCTTCGGCCCTTCGCCGGGAGTGAGACCATCTTTAGTCAGCCAAAGTACCGTTCAACAAGGTCCGGGACTGGGCATCAGATCTACTTACAAAGGAGCCCCTAGCAGATCACAGTCATTGGGTTCGGATCCTTTTGACGCTGATTGGGCTGCTCCCGTTGCTCGTACTGGTCAGACTCCCACGAATCCATTTGTCAGGCAACAAACATTCCAAGTGTCTATGTAGGAAAAAAGACACTCATCAATCTTATTAACAAAGTAGTCGTTGAGTAAGCTAAACTCTTGTACTCAATAGATTCTTAGTTTTGGCAGGCTACGCATAATAATAATCCTAATGTAGTGAAAAACTTATAAAAGGCCATTTTGAGAATAATGAAAATGCAACGGTAGTGGAAAGAATACGTACGTCTACTGACATCAGAATGTCATAAATATATTACTATCATAAGATATACCAACTAAAAGCAAACGAGTACTTTTGCGTACTTAAAAATTAGATATATTATTGTTATGTAGCACCTACAACCAGAATTCAATCAAACGGAGGACCACTTTCCTTCTCTGCACCTTTTAAGATTTATTAAACGACAAATTAAGGATTTTTATTGACTTATCAACTCAAGGAAGTGTTGATGTTGAATTGACCAGTATCTCAAATGCATATCACCATATCACAAATATGCCATGTGTCTAATATGGACTCGCTAAAAGACGTTTTTTGTAGATATTGCTGCGACACGTAGTTAAGAGTAGGACGAGATGAGACTATGATACAAATACACGGAAAGATGTATTTCTTTTAGTGTAAATGACAAAGTTGAAGATTATTATCATTATTATCTTTCGTCGATTTAAAAATGCTTTAACCCACATCTCACCAGTATTGATTTTTGCGTCCTAGATTCCTACACTGTGAAGTGTAGTTTAAACGGAAACCAGTAGTCCCGAGTTTAAGTCAGGATCTTCTTACTCTTTATTATTAATTAAATTCTGCCAGAGGAAAGCGAGAGCCATAATAAACAAATATGAAAACATGATGGAAGCAATATACACAAATCGTGCACCAACCATAAGTTATAAGAGCAACTCTATACAAACAAATTACACACACCTAGCTGTAGCTATGAACACTTATATTAGTAATGGCATATACCTGTGGTTTACGAAGGAATAGCTTCAAGGAAATTAGTTTTGTTCCTGAAAATGAATACAAACACGTACATATACTGATACTACTGTGCTCTGTACTATACAGCATTCATAGGATTTTATTGGTAATCAAATGGTAGCTGCCTCGAGTGTAATAAAACGTACGCAACATCGTACACAGAATTACAACTGTAATACAACTATATCTGTATATAAAATGTAAATGAGGTCTATCCTAATACAAGGAACACCGTTCTAAAAGAATTACACTCTTTCAAGACTACAAAGAATAGGAGAACTATCACCATTACAGTATAAGTGTAGTGTATAATAAAGTGGAAAGGTAGGAGAGAAGATGATCAAAGTTTTAAACTTAACTCAAAAAGTTTAATTTATTTACGAGCACAACTCTCCAGGGAAATTCATGTTTGCTTATAAAGAAGTGTAAGGGACAACACTAATACTACTACAGCCCAGCACTAATTCTGCTAAAATAGTACTGGAGAGAAAATCATCTCATTTTGTGCCATTCTCTGCTCCGATTATTGGTCCACAATCCATTCAAAGCTCCTCGCTCTCAAACAACTTGTGTAGTTAACTAGTAAGAATCACAGTGCAATTTAGAGAATTGACTCTAGGAGAATGAAAACCTGATGAAGTAATAACATTATTAATAACAATACATAGAAAACAGTAGCTATACCTTATACGGCCTTATATTCAAATTCAGTTGTGAATCTAGCGATTATTAATGCGTATGTAATTGTAAGGTGATGTATGCACTGTACATGCATCCATTATAATAATACCAAGTCAAAGATCCGTAAAAATGAATTGCTTAATGCATAATATGACTATTATAGCTAGTGTGTAGATACTGCTACTGTTGCAACACAACAAGGGAAATACATGCATACAACATCTCATAATCTCTCAGACAGACGAGCCATTACTCACTACACTAAATACATACAAAGGGAATGAAAATGTATTATGTAATGTATTCATAGCAGCTTTAATGACTTGTTGTGAGACATAGTTGATATAGTTAATAAAGACAGTAGAGATAGACTGAGACTCTGTATATTAGTAATTAATGTAAAAGCCTGTAAGAGTGCACGAGAAGAAATAAGAAGAAGCATAATAAAATGACGTAGAATTACGTACTACAAATGAGGTTTTAGTTTTTCCTTGTCAAATGACATTCTCTGGATGTAGTAGATGCAAATACTCTGGTAATCTTAAGGAAAGGTGCTATGTGTAGGTGAAGATATGTAAAATTATCATTGACTATTAATTCAACTATTGTATACGTAATTAGCAGAGAGATTACTTGTGACTTGAAACTATCAAGCGCAGTCATAGAAAAAAGCCTACAAGCAAATATTAATTGCTTGGTTGACTTTTGTCAATGATTCCGTAACTTCTATACATCTACTACTACTACAACTACTACTTATTACTGCCTATGTGAAATGAGTGGGTTATTTCATGTTCTGACTTGAGACAATTTTACATGGCTCGTGAATATAAACTCATTTATTATTGTTAATTAATTTTTAATGTTATTATTATTCACTTTTACTTGACTCGTTAAATTGTAATTTTTGTATGTGAAATAGGAAATGACTGTTGTATCTTGGAAATTGTAATTATTATTTTACAATTAGTAGTATTTTATGTATTGCCGAACAAACTGCCTGATCTACAGTACGGCATGTCTTTTGCAAAGACATTATACAAATAGTTCGTTTGAACTCTTGTTATAAGTGGTAAAACTATGTGGCATAACTTCATCCATTGAAAAAGGTCATATTCGGCCAGTGCTTTTACCTATGTGAGGGACCGTGATTAATTTTGATCGCACATGTTTATACTTATACTCTGCCATAACTAAAAGTATTTAATTTCATGCAGGTATCTATATGTGTTAGTGTAATTTTGTTTAGGAAGTATGTTCCCGTTTTCTACCAGTGTAATAATAATCTTTGCTACTGTTTAGTACTATTACTTAATGGTATTTTTATGGGTCTCTTTATGTATTATACAATTGTACTACTTGTTCAATCTCCCTTGATTATTTGCAAACTGCAAAACTGCCTGATACAACGTTTGGTCAAAATGCTTTATAGTATACTAATGTATTTTATAATCCGTTTTAGTATTCTTTAGTATTAGAAATCGTATAATGTATTATTAATAACATATTGCTGCTGTTAATTTTGTTGTGTTAATTGTAATTGTAAATATATTATGGATTGTTTTTAACGATAATGCTATTTAGTAGCTAAATTACCTACATTTGTTTTAAGTCAAAATACGCTCCAGAAATTCTAAATCTCAAGTTAAATGACTAAATTATGTAATTGAGTCTTTCTAAAGACTCAATTTGCTATCTGTTCCTTTGTGAACCTATTGTTGTATTCTCAAAATCCTAAGATTGGACATCATCATAATATTATGACGAAATTTGTTTTACTGTGTTGTTTTTAAAACTATTTGTGTTTCCGGTTTTAAATGTGCTATTATTAAGAGTTATTATGTTGCATGCAGATATAATATACTAGTTAGGCGAATACCCGTAATTATTATTAGTTTTGTAAGATATATGTATATTGTAGGTAGTATATTGAAATCATTCCAGCGAGACTGCTCATAAACCTGCAGCTAAAAAGTTTTAATTGTGTGTGTGTATGTAATTGAATGAGTGAAACATGCGTTTACCGAATGTTCTATGTCTGTGTGCCATGCCAGTTTAGTGCTATAAACACAAGGGACACGATGAATATGAGAACATGTATTTAGAAAGTCAATTGAATAATGTATTATAATAATCAGGCAGACTTGTGCAAGGCAACTTTATTGACAACAAAAGCAACAACAATGGTTATGGTAAACTTTAGTATAAATAAAGAAAATGATTAAAACTAACAGAAACTGTTGTTTTAAATGACATGCATAATGACAAAACAATGTGAGTAATAAAAATACATCTATCACATCACACAAACACTATTACGAGTAGCGTAGGTGTACGAGTATGGGGAAATGGAAAATGTCTTGTATGTACTTCTATATACACAGTAAAATTATTGATTATTCATTGCCTCTATCTTGGACGTGGAAAGCTAAATGGTAATAAAAAAGAAAAACTATCACAAAGCAACTTCCTAGTTAAAAAGGTATAATGAAAAGTTTCGGTAGACATTATATTTATAGAAATGAATACAATTATACAATAAACTTTGACTTTTTTATGCGAAGCCATATTGAAAACAGATACGCAGATTATATTGGTATATTTGTTGATTTTTACTTGAGTAAATGCGTGACTTAATAACAAAAATATGTAACATTATTTTCAATTGCTAAATAATAAGATGAATATTATAAGAATGATTAATGTTAAGATGCTGCTGATGTACAGCTAACGACAGTCAAGAAATAAATCATGCTAATTAAATGTGCAAAATCCTCTTTATCTATTCCTGCATTATTAATTAAGAATACAAAGATTTAGATACTTGCTATACATAAAATTATCACATTTGATATAAGTAGCATAATAAAAAGTGATAGTGATAAGGAAATCATATTACACTCTTCATATAAAAGCCTTTCATTAAAGCAGGGAAAACATCTGACAGTAATTAGCACAAAGATCATTGAATGCGAATTAATTAATACTAAATCATGGTTAATTACATGCATACCTTTACCTATATGTACATACTATTCAGGTTACTCTGATCCATGTAACATAAATAGGCCTTCTATATGGGTAAACACAGTTTACAGCTAATTATGGTAATTAAGCTGTCTCATTATTGAAATATTATATGTAAATATAAGAGGTATATAAAAGCATGGAATGCACCCATATGAATATAATAATGAAGCAATAACAATTTAATACAGGAACCATACTAACAATAAGTAGATTTGTTCGACGGGTCTACAGATAACAGAAATAGATAAGAATATATGAAGTTGCTACTCCTTCCATAGCCATTGTGCAACATCAATTAATTTAGATGATAAACAAGAATCATACTTGATGGATGCTATGCATAAATTGGAGCATGCAGGAAAAGTCAGAGCAATTTGCTTAATGAGTTGAGCACACATCATGTGGGCTAAGGGATTGGAAAAATACAATGGAAAACTAACAATAAGTACTCTTCCCAGAAAGAGGAATCGTAGACTTCTGTGCTTGCCACTAAGGGACATCTTCCTTAACGTGGTTAAGCACAATCAAGGAAAACTGAAAGAATGAAATGAAAACAGGAGATTGTCAGTAATTAGGGATAGCCTGAGTTTGCATTATAGCGAAAGAAATGTGTTACTTAATACGTCTATGGCATTAGCCTGTTTAAATAACTGTTGTAGGTACTAATGAAAGTAACACAATCACGTACGGCATATTGTATATACTGACAAGAGCTAATCCAAAAATCCTCATTGATTAACTTGTCAATAATTTTTGCTACATTTAATTAGTCTCATCTGTGTGTATACACTTATCATTAATTACTCTCATCTGTGTGCACAAAGGGTATATATTATACATACCTTTCTTGGTATAGGTGAATATGTACGAAGTCTATGTACATAGTACATAGATGAGATAATTTTTATGATTTTACGATTCACCTGCGTACATATGTAGGTATACTAATTGATACCCGAAAACGGACCTAAAAAAAGTGTGGGGTTCCAGGACTGTCATCCCCGCGTGCCACCAATGGCGTCCCTGGGGGCACCATTCGGATACCCGGGGCACTTAAGTTGATAAAATGTTTTTGCAAGGCACCCACAGAGTGCCCCGCAAAAATTATTGCGCTGTATAAAAATAGATTGTAATGTAATGTAAACATTCTAAAGTAATAGCTATTTTATGTTTAATATGTATTTACAAATTGTTTATATTTTTTACTTTATAACTAGCTTATTTATCCTATGAATACATGTGTCGACTTGTGAACTTATTCTGACTGCATAGAAAACCGAACCAGCATTCCAAACGCAGAACTTTCCAACGTGATTAAATCATACATGTCTAATACTCTTACGTTTACCTTAACCCATAAAATTACCTTGCTGTACATACTCCTTCATTTACATCTACTTATTCTATGAACAAATAACAATAGCAAATGTTTTGTATATGTCCGGCATGCATTTTCAGAATTTTAAAACAAAGTTCTATGATGGCAACAAACAGTCAATATACCTATACTTGACTTAGAAGAATACTTTTGTTTGCTCAATATGTTATAATGATTTTTTTAAACTGCATTATCTTACCAAAAAATTGATCTTTTATCTATCTCCTTTATACTGCTTATTATACTGAGTTTCTAACAGGAAAAAGAATTTGCAACAAAATGGTAAAAACTTGAAAATTCTTTCCGAGAAAGTTTAGAACTTTTACTTTGAAGTTTGAAGTATGGTACACATTTTTACTTGTAATGTAGTAGCATAGCAGATATACATCAACCTTCTATTTTTGCTTTATTCCAGTCTGACTAGGTATTTTGATTAAAGGATTACAGCCATTCTCATATAGAGTACCTACACACAATTACTATAAGTATGAAATGATATAGTAATGTGTATACATAGTTATGTAAGTGATTATAATTATTTCTTGCATCACACCAGTCACATCACGATCACATCATCACATCCTGCATCGACCCTCAGCCCTCACTATAATATTATAGACTACAACAAACTCAACTAACTAAAATACATGACATGCAATGACGCAATGTGAGACATAATGTAGGTAGAGGTAGTCAGGCATATTTACATTTCTCAATGTCACAATTTGATGCTTGTATTTTCTTTGTTTGTAAACTAGAAGCATAATATTAGTCAGCCAGAAAGCCTAACCTCACACATTTTATGATTTTGTCATCAACATAATCTAAACAATCATTTTATTATGTGTTTTATTATTAGTATGATAATATAGTATAAAAATAAATAAATGTTCATAATAATATGATAGTGTAGTTTATATGTATTATTATTAAAACATGCTATAATAATAAATACACACCAATGAATAGAAGTCCTCTTATCCATATAAAAACAATAAAATTATTATAAGCCGATGCGATGTATACATACTCAAGGTGAGCATTAGTTCTCTTACTTAAAAAATTACAGTGAATATATTTTTAAGAGAAACTGTCCACCGCTACTGTATACTTTACTAAAGAAACTTCTGCCAAAAACGTCATATCTGTATAAATATAATTACAAAATATAGTCACAAAATATAATTTTGAAAATCTTTGGTACGCTATGTATGTGCATTACTTATGTATATCTGTAAATGTGTAATAGTGTAATAATACTTTCTACTTTAAATTGTGTGTAAAGTGAGATACGTCGATACTTTTACTACATCATATACCTAATGAAAGTACTGTAATTCTGTATGTAATTTTAACCGTAATATACAGCTAAAGAAAGTAAGACTTCACACAGTGGCGGATCTAGGATTTATAACAGGGGGGGTTTTGAAGGAAATTCCAGTGAACATCGGCGAATATAATAGGTA
>JAQFYB010005906.1:0-13184 GCA_034694085.1 Pogonognathellus longicornis | reverse complement strand
TTTGGCCTATTTTTGACGATGATATGAGACTTTAGAGTGTGACGTCACAGGAAGATGAATATTATACACGTTTTTTTTGGAATTTCTTTTGTTTTTTTCAACACGATTGAGAATAATATGTAACTTTAATAACAGTAATATTTTACTTTTGTCACAATAATGTTTGACATGGAGGACTCATGAGTAATTAAAAATATGCTTGAAAATACTCTGTGGTGCATAGCAACCCCCTAGTCTCTCCTCCTTCTACGTCACATTCGTCGCCCAACCACCCAGGAGATACAGGCTTCTTTCCACATGCACAAAAACTAACGAAAAACCCTAAATTTTTGTCCCCGGCCTCGGTACCTCAATGAGTACCGTGTGACGTTACACGGTACCCAAAATTAAGTTTCCAAATACTTGGCATTGTAGAGTTTATAATTTTGCCATTTTTTAAAATTGTTAAATGAAATTTTTGAAATATTAAATGTATTGACCCTTCAGCTAAGTTTTCTTGCTCTAACAACTTCTACTCCTAAAAATTAGAAATCCTAGGTCAAAAATTCCCTCATGCATTTGACTTAAGGTTTCTCGTTAGTTTTTGTGCAAATAAAAAGAAGCCTGTATCTCCAACTCCCTGCCATATATCTACATAATTTTCTTCATGCACCTATACCATAAAAGTCTATGTAGATCATTTGCCCACCATCCCACCCGTCCACCCGCTTCAATATAGGTTCCGGAGCCACATGCACCAAGTTAGTAAAAACTCATTTAAGAATAACTAATGGGTGTATGTATGCCACTACACTACAGTTTAATATGTATTAATTTTACTTACCTTCAAGTTTATTATAAAGTTAAGATTATAAATTCGCCTTAAATGTGAACTGAACAGTTTATTGAATCAGAATAATTATAAAACTGTTTCTAAGACAATTTAACACTTTCTTTAGACATTTTATTTGTTTAGTTTTCCGCACTATCTCATTATTTTTGCAGGTTCGTCGAGTCGTCGTGATCAAGTAGCTTGTCTCTAACAATATAAACAGAAAATTAATTAAAATATCCGAAATTGCTATAAAAATGTAATAACCTCACGAATCATGAATTTACTTACAGAATAATTAAAATCAACTTCACAAATTCGGTTTTTAAATCCAACGGTTTTGTATGATAGACTTTCTTTTTCGTCACTAGCCCCGACACCGACCGATCCAATAATCCATCCAAAATCCCGAAACCTTTACAAAAATCAAAATTCAAGGGTATTAATGATTAGCTCAATAATTAAGATTATGATTACTACAATTAATTATGATTTACCCAAAAATTGGTACAACAACACAAGAAATACCGAAAACAGATGAATTTTAAACAAAATCTTGTACAAAATATATGTAAGCTCTAGCTCGCCGTGTGGTCTGGGTTCGCGGTGTTTGTGCTGCTACTAGTGTTTAACCTTGGCTACACTTTTACCTTGGCACTTTGTGTAATGATCTTCTCTGTGCCTTGTATCATCGTGTACCACCACACCGATGTACACCGTAAAACTTTATTACATGATCATGAGAATCAGAATCTTCTGAGTAAAGTGAGAACCTCATATAAAGGATGAAACTCCAAATTACTAACAAATTGTGTATAATTTTTATATTCTTTTTTCTAAAAACTCTGATACTCACCCTAATTAATTCTATAGATTTTCGTTATTATTTAAATTGCTCAAATGGTTATTGTACCCAATTAACATAAAACTGGATAGTAATAAAAAGGTGGTGGTACATGTGCAAAAACTCGACAAAGAAATGCTAATCTGAAACTTAAAACTACCTTTTAACTAACTTATAAAATATAGCATAAGTATAAACTTCTAAAGCACAAAGTGCTATAAGAATGTTTAGAGCGTAAGTAAAGCAGGAACACAACTTTACACCACACTTTCTTTGTTTGACTATCACTCTGTAGCAAAAAGTGTTAAGAATGTATTTATTGCTACAAGTAGATTCTTATACTCTTGTGTGGAAATGAATATATAGAAGACTGATGTTGTTATTACAGTAGCAAAATAAAAGATTCATACATTCGTAACGTAAAGGAAGAACAAGATGAAGGAGTGCATGAAGGACGCATTATAACACTAAAGCTTAATTCGGTATACAATTACATATTCTATACAATACGCTATATTATAGCCGTGTGCATGTGAGTTAAAAAAATAGTTAGGTAGATACCACAAGGAAGTCACATCTAGGCAGGTAATAACTTTTTATTAATTAGGTACTAAAAATGTTCATCAATTAATAATTGTAAATCCATTATAAGTAGGACCTATGGATTTAATTTATAATAACATTGTGTCCTTCTACTTTCTGCTCCTTCTCAAGGATCGGGTATAAGTTTTCTAAATATTGAGTTACTATTTTATTCAATGTCTGTAATTAAAAAGAAAGTTGAGGTTAAAGTGTGTTACCCGCACACAGAACGCAACTCCCGATAGTTTTAGGTACTCAACCCGGCGAGACTTTATGCTGTGCATGCAAGTGAATTATTAAAAAACACATGTAGGAAAGAGAGTCTAGGTATACATCATATTCTTTCCGTTACCGCATTTCTGTGAGAAATGCAATTTCCGCTAGAAGCCTGCAGTTATGTAACAATTCTTGCGCTAACATGCATCTAGTTCAAATGAAGCTAAGCAGAAACATAGCTCATTATATCTGTATGTATGTATTATTAAATGTCCTAATTATGATAATAATATTTATACTATACTTACCTATGGTTAAGTCACTAAATAATGCAGGTGCATTGTGTATACATATTGAACTTAGAAATATGTGTATAAATACTTATTAATAGTGAATTGGACTATTGGACACAAATTATAGAGCATAATAGGTTTTCGTATTTCATGATAACATGATTACTAATTCAACATGCCGATAAATTATGACGAGGGAATTTAATTCACGTTTTGCAGAAAGTGGAGTAAAAATAGACTCCTTAGTGTCTGCATTTGCTCACTTTGTGCTATGTATCGATTTATAAAATCGCTATCTCTATGTCGATTGGAAACATTAGGAGAACGTCTGTAGTCTGTGCAAAATGACGTGTTATGCCTAACTAAATGAAGTATAAAGAGCACATCCTAGACCTATACATACTTGGAACCGAAAATTATAATCATAATGGTGATACCGGTGGTTGTATGGTGGTGGTGTGGTTATGGTACCAAAGTCATTATGTTAACACCCTAACCTACACCCCTGCATGCTTTGCAGTAAATTATAAAAATATACATCGCCCCACACTTAGATGGCTATACTAATACCACCTGAGTGCTACATTACACAGGAACTTGAATGAAAAATGAAATTTTTTACACTTATACAAACAGTTTGCCAAATTCCTTGCAAAATAACAATTTGCAAACGTACTACTGACACATTTTAAGTAAATGTAGGCAAATAGTACCACACTAAATACTGCATTTTGTGAGACTGCATTGCAAGTCAATAAGTCAGCTATTGAATCAACAATAAAAAATAAATAAAAAATGGAAAACATTTTTAATAAAAATGTCGACTTAAACAAAATTGCAAATCTTTACACAATACTGCAAAGATTTGCACTTCTAATACAAAGGTTTAGTGCATAAAGGCTTTTAGCCGGTTAAAATCATACCGTAAAATGGTTTCCTGTCGATTACTCACTCAGTCAGTATAAAAATGGTTGAACGAAGAGCTTAAAGATACCTTTTCTAAATTTTGATTTTTGTAAACCTCCCTAATTATTTGAACAGTCCATGTACTATTTTCGCTCAATACACTTGAATAATTTAAAAAATGAAAAAATGTGCATAATCTCTTACCATATAAAAATTCTCTGCTTTTGATCTGTTGTTCTGATCTTGCAGAGACACTGCTGCCTCAGCCTCCCGGTCCCTTCTTCCTTCCCTGCCTGCGCCTTGTACTCTCGTTCGCTATCACATTGTCAATGCCAATGGCAGTGCATTGTGCACAACCATTTTATATACCAGACTTTGCTTTATACATGTACAAATGTACCAAAAGTGTATACTACTACACGGGTTTGTTAGCAAATGAATCCAACACAGAATAAGAACTCTCCAGTCAAGTGAAGTCAAGAAGGAGGAAAAGAAATAAACATATAGGAACCATTCTGTCTGAGTCTAGTATTCCATGTGTATGAAGTCTATCCCTCTTATATTTCTTTGTCCAATGTTTTTACGAGTTATACTTGTACACACTACATTATATACGTGTACTGCACACTACGTGATGTGTGTGTGTGTTAGTAGGAGTATAAGAGCAAAAGTGGAGAAGTAGCTGCAGCTCTTACAGATCATTGTTAGTAGTTGGGATAGGAAGGTTTGCTTTGCTAAGTTTTGCTTGCCTATGCTGAAATGATTTTCAATGTAACACCGCAAAACTCTAAAAGAAGTACGAAACTGATTTTGAGCAACTCTGTGCAAGTAAAGTGGCTAAATCTTACATAAAAACTACACTGCACATGAATAAACTTTAGTTTTGTACCACTTGGTCTACATAGAGAATTTCATTGAAACAAGAACATGTGGCCATTTGCTTATAGTTAGAGCTGTAGCTTAACTTTTGTACTCAATCTGCCTGCCTACAGCTAAAAAAGCTTATTTTGTTCGTGTATATGTTATAAAGGCAATGGCCATGTCTGTGTTTTGTAGTGTAGTTCATTTCATACACATACATGTGTAATATGTGTAGTGGTTTGGTTTCAGAATGCTATATGGTTCTCTCTTCATGTTTCAGTCTGCCTGTCTGTCTCTATGGGTTGACGTTGACTTTTCTGTGTTTCTATGCGATTTGCCATTTTTCTATGCCCTTGCATTGCAAACAGTACACCAGCATCGTAGTGTTTCTTACGGTTCGCTTCGCGAGAAAAATGGAAAATGTGTACAGCGAGATAATATACAAACAACTATAAATACGTGAACATTTTCTCAATTCCTCTATATAGAGTTGGCATTGAATTCATTTTGTACAATAGATCCATGTAATGCTTTGGCAAATGCTAAAGTATCCTTTTATAATGCTAAAGGACAAAGCTCATGTTTCTTTAAATAAGCAAACTACTTAAACTTTTCAAGTGCATACACCAGTTCAAAATACTGATTCTACAAAATAGTTTAAGTACATCAGTACATGCAATTCCCATAATTAAATACTTAGATAATACCCCGATGAATTCAATACTTCGTTACATTCTACTAATAGATTGTAACTACTATATTTTTAACTAATGCATACAAAAAATATATAACTATAATGCGTATACAAAATAAAATACTGAAAATCAATTGATATTCTTTGTATTAAGTGACTTGAGTCGCAATTTCATAATCTAACGATTCCATTTTGTTAGATTATCACAGTATTAAATATTTAACTGTAGGTAACTAACTTGTGATTAAAAATCACAATAGATATATTGTGGAACCATTCTTGATTAAAATATTTATTATAAAGGTCTTTTTCTTTACAGAACAATGGTTACATTTAGTCTCATGAATTTGATACAAACCAGTATAAATAAGTTAATAAGTATTACACTTAATTGTAATAAAAAATGCTTTTGTATTGGAATTGACTAAATATTTAAAATAATAAAAATAGGCATGGAAGGACGTTCGAGACCGGACCGTTAGAGACATTACAGTATTTCTATTGCCATTGCACTGCCATCGTATTAACCACCACCACCACCGGCGCCCTAGACTCAGACTGAGAAACAGCAGACAAGCCAGACACAAAAACGGCAAAGACGGCCAATGCCAATACAAATATATACTTATACCTCCTAGCTGTTTTATATAATATTTGATGTACCTACTATATGAAATGGAATGTATAAAGATAAACCTTGTACAAACTCATGTGGTTCACTTATTTTATTTCAGTTTTATTGCTTTCTCTGCTATAATATACACACACACAAGAAAAACACACACTATATTATTACAAATAGTTCTAGTATTATGTCTGAAGGAAATACTTAGGCATAGTTAGTTCCTCAGTTCTCTTTCTGCATAAAACTGCAAAGACAAAATACAATATTAGGCTTATGTTCTAAGGATGAAAAGATTTGGTACTAATATACTGTGCTTAAGAAAGAATGTATAAAATAATATGCAGTATACATGTTATTTTTTAGCGGTTACGCAACCATATGGATTGCAATTGTAACTAAATTGCAATTGATTGTGTGTTAAATGAAAGAATCATTGGCTTAACTCGCTTAATAATATTAATCGCTTAAATGTTTTTAACCTTTTGCAGTGTTTCAAATGTAATTGTGTCTTACGTTTTTACCAAGTGCGAAAGAAGGACAATACAGTTTGCATATGAATCCCTAGGAATATTAAAGCTCTTATGAATGTCAATGTCAATACTCTGCTTTTTTATGTTGCGTATAAACAAGACTGAAGAAATAAGCACTATCTAAACATTTGCCTAACATACTAAAACTCTTTTAAGATGGGGCTTCCTTGTACTAACAGCATCAACTATAACCTATACATTAAATGGATATATTAACATAAGTATAAGATGTACAACAATGCTGGGAGCTCAGGTTAGCCTTAAGGAAGGAGTGAATGCGAGAATACTTTACGGGAGCAGTTTGGATTGCTACTACTGACAAGTTCCAGACTCCAGACAGTCCCACACCAGACGACGGGAAAGTAAAAAAAAAATGAAATCGTCAGGTAGTGATCGACTTGAGTGGCTTTATGAAACCTGAAGCTTATTGAGTGCTGCTTTATGATGTATCTCAAGGTATGTTTTAACATGTTTTATACAGAGGCGAACAAAATAAAAATGTATACCTGAAAGAAAATTCGACGGGTATAATATGCTTTCCAGTTCAGACAGTATACAAAACATGGCGAAGAAGACTCCAATAAGTTGACGGATTGTAAGGAGACGAATGTTTTATTCTAGATTAAATAAAACCCCAAAGACTAAAGACAAATCTCCAGTCAAAAATCCATTAGAACAAACTCAGCGTACATGTAGCTACAGAAAAATTTTCTTGTCCATATTTTAGGAGACAGAATTTGTACGGGGATACACTAGCTTGTTGTAATGATTTGTTGGTTGGCTTGTTAAGTAGGTAAGCTACAGTAGAAATACTGAAATTTATATGATATATAAAATATAGGCAAGTATGCAATTTAACCACCTAAATTGAAACATGTACAATACGAAAATTATAGTCACAACGCAATATTTTTACAATTAATATTTTACAAAAGAAAAACGTACTTAGAGCAAGAAAAGGTGATTTTTCATTACCACTACTACATCTAATCTAATCTACACAGGATTATAAATTTACAGCAATTAATTTTGCTTATAAATAGAACATTATATGAGTAGGTATTTTAATTTTAGCTGAGTGTATAATACAAAATTCAGACTGTCCTGTATTTAAATATGACTTACTGATAATTCCAATCAGACGAATTCTTTCTGCTCTTAAAAGTTATAATTGATAGTCATGAACATTAGGGTGTTATTTATTCAATAGCATAATTCTTCTGGAACTCAAATAAAAAAAAATATCATTGAATCATTGTATACTGTCGAATGTCTAAAATTTAGACCTTTGTAAAAAGCTAACGTTCAACTATAATATTATGATGTCAGGAATATTGATTAACTACAATCAAATTTCTAACCATGACGTATATTATGTATCAAATGAAGTGGTGTAAAGTACTACAATGATTACATATTTTACCAAAGCTTGAATATCAAATAGAAAATTTAGAACAAAAGTTTGCACAAGCCCCCCCCCCCCATGTGTGACCTGGATACGCCCCTGACTGTACTTTATCTGGCCATGGGTATTAATGGCTAAGGTAGAATAAGACTTTTTATACCTCTGACATTTTTAATAGAATTGTTGTAATTTATTCATTAAATAAATGTACTTCAGATTAATCAGATTATTAAAACAGCTAAAAATTGTAAAAGATGAATATAAAATAAAGATCCTTTTTTCATAATGAAAATTAAGTTTTAAATGAAAGAAGCGATTAATTTAATTAACAAATAAAATAACTGTTATACACACAATACAAATAATAATACGGCATAAACAAAGGTTAAATATTACGGTTTTAATAAATTGATATGCATTAAAAATTAACATGAGCATTTACAAAAATACATGTTTGTAAATGCTAAGTTATCAGTGAACCAGGACATAAAGAAAGCTACCCTGACCCTACTGAATGCAATTCACTATAAATGATAAAATCACATATTCTTAAAAGTCAATATTTGCAGATATGAGAAAGGAATTCATAACTACTTATTTATCATACTCACAATTTCAAAACTACAAATATTGTGCTTTATAATCAGAGTACACACAATCGAAAAGAAATCGTTGAAAACAAACAAAGCAATCAATGCTGAAATAGCAGCCTAATATTATACGGTCACAGTTATAGTTTGGTTTGCTGTGTTTTTGCAGTTGCATATAGAACATATCCGTGAAATGCGTCACTTTTTTCTCATTCATTTTTTATGCCCGGTTTTCTTAATCATTAATGGATCGTATGTCTCGATTTACCGTTCCAGAGCTTTAGTGACCTATAAAGTACACCTTGCTTCTCCGTAAACGCTCAGTTTACAATTATTTCTTATTATAGCAACACATAAAGTCCATGGCCATAAATTTAGGTCCAGCATGCTCAGCAACGAAACAACAACACCATTTTCGTTACCAAAATAATTCTATGCTCTTGACTTCATTAAATTTTTATTTGGGTTATTGGACTTGTAATCACTTTACTGAAAATTAGCATTAATTACCTATGTCTTATGGTAAAGGTATGTTATTTTAAAAATTACGCTTTACATGTCTATCCATATCCATCTACATCCGTTCTGTGTATAAAGTACAAAGAGGTGAAGTGAGAACTCTGAGTATGACTGTACTTATACGTCGACTAAACAAGTAAGCTTGAAGTTCCATCTCTGTTGAACTTCTAAACTGAGCATTGACTATAGAAGATCTAGATTTTGGAGAATAAGGATAACCTCCCTTGTATCAACTTGTATAAAATACATCTATCCGTAACAATATTTAGGTACTATACTTACAATCTTCTTATTCTTCTAACATTAGTAGACTTTTCTTACTCCAGATGTAATTTCTGGTCCTATCCAACATGCTGTTAAAAAGAAACGATTTTAAATTAAGTCTAACTATTTATACTTTTCATTTACTTAAAAATATCCTCTTAATACAATTTTGTAGCAAATACACACAGTAATAAATTATAATTATATTTTGGATTTAATTAAAGTTTAAAAAAAAATCTACTACATACAGTATAGACAACTTAAGTAGGTAAATGTGTAAAAACTGTAGGTACCCAACTTTTTGTCACATTTAGAATATTTTAAAAACAGCAAAATTTTCATGTCAGAAAATGTCGGTATATATATGGTTTATGAACTAACAATAGCAACGCTTATTTGCAAAATGTACAATTAGCAAAAATAGTATTTAATGCCTATCTGTTGTGTGTATGCATTGTATGTGCATAATTTTTAATCACATAGAAGCAATGGTAATTCCCATTTTGTACTGCAATAAACTTCAAGCTTAGACTGTTTGTGTTTGGTGAATGGAAAGTAGCCACTAGGCAAGCACTACACTGCATGAAGTTATACTTGCACACATTTTAACCCTTTCTATCGCTAACCCTTGTATACAAAGACTCACATCATAGCTATACATATACATACACATCATGGATGAATGTTTGTCGTGTGTTTTTGGAAAAACACACGACAAACCTTAGTTTATGCATACACATGGAAGATTACTATTCCTTCAGATTATTGTTTGTACCTAACCAAACGTTGTGTTTGTATGTATGTAAAGTTAGTAAAGTATGATCTAAGTGTATACGGTGAATATGGTTTCGGATTTCTGCTACTTGATTTGTATTTATGCTTACTGTGTATGTTCTGTGTTGTCTGTGTACGCTCTATATCGTTATGTGTATAAATATATCGGATTTTGTGTGGATTTGTGTGGATATTTACTACAGAATAAATACGTACATAATATTATATACGTAGATAAATACAAGGTTACTCACAAGTTGAAAATATTTCTGGAAACGTCTCTATACAAAATGAATTTATAAACTCACATACACAATGGAATATCATTTTTATTTTGCTTCGAAATCCTTTCATGTAAAACAATTCAACGAGGTTTACAGTTTAACCTTACCTAATTATGAGTTAAACTAAAAAATTAAACTACCTACGCTTATGCATTGTTTTTCAAATGTTTTCGATTTCATTTTTGTTTGATTACAAAATTACAATGAATGTTTAGGTAATAAGTATTCTAAAGTTGAAAATGAAAACAAAAGGGATAAACTACGAAATATTAATTTAGTTAATTAATCGATTTCCAGGTTATCAGTTTCGAATCTTTTTTTATGCAAGCATTCCAGTAAGTTATTCTGTTTACAAATCTATCGAAAGTAAATATGTACGATAAACACTTGAATATTGAATATCAATTCGAGTTTGCATTATTCGAGTTTGATTTTCGAATTCGCGTTTGCATATATACATAGTAGAATACATACCTATATATTATTACATGCATGGACATGCAACGTACTACTTACTTAGCCTTAGTTTAAAAGAATAAAATTTAATTCAATTGTTAGTTATATTTCACTTTTAGCCTTATACTTATGTAGAAAATTCTGTAGAAAATTCCGACAAAGCTCTTACAGCAATGACTTTATTGATTTTGTGCAGCAATAATGTAAAATTCATTAATAATGTAAAGTTCATTTTCAGCGAATTATACTTTTACTACCTTATTTTTAAGCATTGAAATTCATAAAAAGTCAACGCTTCTATTACACGTATATACATTGCTCTTACAGAAGCAGATATAAAATATACAATGTCATTGTACAGCAATAAAATTATTATTGTTATAAATTATAAATGAGTAAACTTAGCTTTTATAAATGTCCAAGCTTGTGAAATATACTTTTCTTAAAACATTGAAATGTTTATAAAATATACAGCAATAATTTACATTTCAAAAAATTTTACTTACACTATGTAAAAAATATAGCCGTTTACTGCATTTTTGCTTCAAAGTATTCATATATTTTATTTTATTCTACAGATGGATTTAGTACTTAGATGAAAAAGATAAAATTAATTTAGCTTAAGTCAAAATTTCACACATTTCTTACAATATCCTTTTTATTTGTATAATACATAAATCATAAACTAACTAACAATCAGCCAGCAGAATACTTATACAGACATACATAACGTATAGATCTTTCTATTGTTCTCAAACACCTCGCCTTGCCTTGCCTTGGTGTAAATTTATAAGCACTTGTGTACAAACTAACTAAAACTAACAACTAAATGTAAGTAAGCGGAAGGTTCATATACGATTTTCAGAAATCCACACACTCAGACTACTTTAGGGAGCGTACACATAATATGAGTCATTTTTGCCGAGTTTTTCCCTCCCCATTTTACACTATGTCACAAAATGGAAATCCTTCTTTGCTACACATAGAAAAAGAAGTAAAAAGGAATATTATATTATTTCATTTTCTGGTTCGTATTCAATACACTATTCGGAAAAATTTGTAAAAAAACTAATGGATACTAGAGCTTTTGGATTTTAATGGGTTGACATTTGTATACCCAACCCAATTTGGTCCTACTTTTTCTTTACCGAACCTAACATACACGTACCTAGGGGTGTGCATTGGGTGCACGTGCAGCCCCCAGAATACATTTGTTGTATTAAAGAATAGTTTATTTTGCCATAAAAGTAAAAAAATCGAAAAAAATTCTAGCTACGAGCGAATTTAATGCATTATAAGTTGGTTTCGACTTAATTGACTCCATTGCAAAGCGCTATTATGGACTCAATTGTACCTCATTCATATTCGAATTTTGATCTCCCAATAATTAATTTTTGAATAAAACCTCACAATGCTCCCCCAAGTTATGATCCTGTGTACGCGCCTGAAACCCAACCCAAAACCTGGTGTGACAATTCCTTCTTGCAACCCAATGTTACGAAACCCTAATCAAGTATTGCCCACATTATATTTACCAGACAATCGTTCTTCGAATCGAACGCATTAGTTAAATTATCCTCCAAATATAATTTTATGTAAAAAATATTCTCGAAGAAGTACTCTAGCACTGTACAAGTAAGCTAATCGTATGTTTCCGATTAATTACTAGAACTCTCCCATTTTTCTCCCACATGGGGTAAGTGGTATAAGATGTGAATACATAAATGAAAGTATAGATCTTTCTATTTATAGTTATATTACGTTTCTAGGTTTCGTACTCCTTGAGATATGTCGATTTTAAAAAGCCCAGTTTCCGACAAAAAACGATTTTACATGAAAATATGGTTTGCAATATATTTTTAACTCTTTTCCGCGTTTCCACTTTAAAGCTTGATTATGCTTGCTAATAGCTTGCTAAAAATTTGCTGTCTCAGCCAAACGTTTTTATTTTTGAAATACACCTAAGTAAACAATAATCGAAACATCTAAAACAACTATACGGAGAAATTGCATCTAAATCCTGAATTTATGAATTGGTAACAAAATAACCAAATCCTGATTTTCCAAGATTTATAGCAAGTTTCCAATGACCTGAAAAACAATTTAAAAGGAACTTTTTGGGTATAATCAAGATATACTTGCTCCATATATTAGCATATTATAGCACTTGTATTTTGGAACAGGTCATAGACTATACGACTAGTGTCTACAGGTATTCAAAAAAAAATTGTCAAATACCAAACTAGACTTACTAGTTAAACTAGTTAGAGACCAACCCAGTCTCAAATCAGCCCAATTTTTCTGGGATCCAACCCATCTGAAATCCAATTGATTGCAAACAAGTATTTGTTAAAATGCTGTAAGTTAGAACTGGGAAACCCTTACCCTGAGGCATCGCAAAGGGAAAACTCATTGTATTACAGTTGTCTCGTTCTTAGAATTCCTGGAGAAACGAGGCCTCACCTCCAGAACAATAGCCCCATTGTTAATAATACAATGGACCTTTTGTTCTTTTGCGACGCCTCAAGGG
>JAQFYB010005905.1:0-13185 GCA_034694085.1 Pogonognathellus longicornis | reverse complement strand
AACATGTTCGCGGCTCGCTCTGTTCGCCGATGCTGAATGTTTGTATATTTCGTTAAGTTGTTCGTTACTCAGCACTACTTGTGCGTCTAGCGTATATGGAGTTGCCACTTCTACTATTTCCTCTACCTCCACCACTTCCTCCTCCGTGGCCTCCACCGCCTCCTCCACCTCCACCACCTCCGCCTCCTCCACCGCCTCCTCCCCCACCTTTAAATTAACGAAAACTCATATTAATCATAGTTTTTATACCTTGAGTTCAATTAATGCGACAAATTGAAACAGATGGACAAAGCTTGCTCATTATGCTTGTAAGTACTGATATTTGGTTTAAATAATGTTTTTAAATGTCTTTGATTAATTCTCCATTAAAGTAGAAAAACTTTTGACTTTATTCATCTTAACTTCGTTTTACAGGGAGTTTCTTAAGTAACACTAAATTTGTGAAAATCAATATATTAGGGCTATGATTTGAAGTACATAGCAATCGAAAGATGAGATTTCAGAGATCATTATAGGGATTGTATCATAAATTCATTAATAACTTCATAAATGCTCCTATACCGTGGTAAAACCGTAGTCAATTTTTGAACTGACGTAGTTCATGAACCAAACAGAATTATGAGTTATATTAAATATCATCCGAAAAAGAGGACTTCAACAGTAATTTTATTGTTTGGGTTGGATAACTTTGCAAATTTAATGTGAGTGAAATAATTGCTTCTGAAAAATGGGTCGGTAGCATGTCGCCTACTGACACCACAAAAGAAAAAACAGGGAGTGGTCTCATTTTTCTTGGGTAATTACTAAACCTCCATTAAATGACCAAAATTAGGCAACCCATATATAAAAATGACCGTTGAAATTTCATCGTGATATAATTTCATATTGATATTTATTTATTGCAATTGATAGTTTGGTCTGGGGCAAGAAATAATACCATTGTGAAATGCATTTTAACATGGTGGACTATTTTGTATGAATGAAGTCTTCTTCCAAACGCAATACATTAACAAAGTTACACAACTAATAGGCGAGAATGATTGTTGAAACCTCGTCTTTTGATTGATATTCATCGCAATTTATACATAATTCTGCTTGGTTCGGGAGATATAGATTTTCAAAAACTTAGTGTTACTTATGAAATACCATGTACTATCCAATGCCAAGGTACAAATTTGCATTGGGCAGTAACACTTTTTTCCGATTTGTCAGACGCCTTTATAGAGTGTGATTTTTTTTCTTAACGTCAAAAATCATAAGAAAAAGAAATAAAGTCAAATATTTTGACAAACTTCTATTTGCTTTTTGTACTGAATTTTAAAATTATGAAACAGAAAATGAAAAAGCAAATTAAATATCACATTTTTTGTGCAATGAGCATGTACCCAAAACCAATCGTCAGCAAAAGTTATATGGATTCGAAAGACTTTATACATTACTCTATTTCAATACTTCCAATAGATATACAGAAAAACTTTTTTATATTTATACTGGAGATAGTTAAAAATTGTATTAATATTTAATTTGTAAATAATATGCATATAATTAAGCTGGACAAATCACTTCGTACTAGTAAAAAGGATCAAATTTCTAAGACTTGTTCGTTCAAAACTATTTGGCATGTATTAAGTTATTGGTATTTAACAGTATCAATACTTACGTTGCTAATAATAATAAAATATTTTATATGTTCCAAAATATTAAATTTTGTTTCTATTACTTACCGCCTCCGCCACCTCCGTAATAACTCATGCTTTTAAATTTTATTTTATTTAAATATTGCACAATATGTTTCTTCGCAGAGTCAATATTTGTTACTGATGACTGATGAAGACAATACCCGAAGATTAATCTCCATCTATTATTTGATTTATTATGTTTTAAAATATATAGACTAATATTGCTATCTTGTTCCTAGGTATCAATGTTATCAATGTTCAATGCACTTTTTAGCACGAATTTTATTATCACTTGAAAGGCAGGTGATGATTATACGCTTGGTTATTTGCAATTGATAACGAATATTGTTTATAACTTGAATACCTCAAAATTATTAATATAAAATTGTAATGCAGTGAGCCAGTCCATCGGTTACCGACAATTTAAGATTTAAGTTAAGATTTCAAAATTATTGTAATTATTTTGCATGGATGAAAGATATAAGACTACCTAGTTAGTTTGCAACTATTAGTCAATTAAATCCAGTATTTATTCAGCAAAAGTCCTTTAACTACACGATTTGAGCAGATGTGCAATAAAGATATATACATTCATTAAAAAATGCAAATGTTTTCTAACGCTTGTAAATTTTCTGCTAATTCTCTTAAAACAAATTAGCACTAATGCTATGTGCTATTTAATACCTTTTGAATCGATTTTAATCATAACACTAATTACCATTAACAAATGAACAATTCGAAACTCTGTGTAAAATGCAATATACTCAAGAAAATTTTTTAGCCCAAGCTTAAATCTAAAGACAAGATTCTTGTGATTATATAAAATTATGTACCTCTATTTTATTTTTACTTACTATGCGAATAAATATTATAATACTTTTAACGAAAAGGTAACACAAACATGACAACCGAACATTTGCTTATTATTTTAGATTAAATAAAGTAGTTTCAACTGATGTTTATTAGTTTCAATTTCAATTATCACAATTACTTCAAATTTTAATATTATGTGTTGGCTAGTCAATAATATTGCGTAATAATATAATATATTAAATGCTTACATCATTTACTCCAATAAAAGCCCCCGGCGTTTACTATTTACAGCGTTGACTTTCACTGATTTTAATGGTGTTTCAGGATGAGACTTCGTGTATTTTAGTGGGGAGCTTTCACTTTGTACCCGGCGTTTCATACAGGTAGGTGCCGGCTTTTATTGGAGTAAATACGATAAATATTTTTGAATGTAAATTTTATATTGTATTTCTGGAGTAGTGTCGAATTGGCATTCGACACGACTCCAGATATCTGACCAACCAGACAAACTCATCGAACTTACTAACTTAACACGATTTTTAAACAAATATATAGTTCATGAATAATGAATACTTAATAATTTTTACTACAGTTGAAATATTAATTTAGTTTAATAGAAGATATGGAGCTAACATTTTGAATCTAAATACATTCTATTATCAAATGGTATTATTAAACATAGATTGAGGCCGCAATTTTAATGTTATATTTTGTGGAAAATTAATTATGATAATAATATATAAAATTGTACGTGTTAAAACCGTAACAGAGTATTTAGGAGGAGCAAGTAATTGCAATATATTAATGCAGCGGATATTTTGCTTTTATTTAATATAAAATATTTAAGCAGATTAAGAGCGGAGTATATACATACTGTATAACATTGGATTCACAGAGACGTCATTAAAATTGTGTTTAACTGTATTAAGTGAACGTTCATTACAATGTCCTTGAAAGTCAATTTTGATTAGTTAAGACTCATTGCAGTAATCTATGTATGGTTATATGCCTTAAGCTTATGATTGAAATCAAGGCCATATCTACGGATGGGAAAGGAGACAATTGCCCTGATTATTATTTTTTACAAATGAGAGTGAATATATATTGTACAGAGAATCATTACATTATTACATATACTTCGCACTTGTTAAACTTACCCCTGTCTGGCAGTCAATATATTTTAATCCCAACAACCTTAACAGTATGGAAGAGGAACTTGTCTAGTATATCTGGTAAAATTTTGAAGCACATAAAGTATAAAATGCGGATAAAATCCGATCCGGGAGTTGAGACTCAAATGAAAACTGTTTCCAAAGTTAAAATGGATAGTAATTTCATGTAAAACACCTCAAGAAGTGTAGAAACGATAGAGGATGTAGTACAATGTATGACAATTTAGACCACAAAGGGAAAAAACTGAAAACAAAAAGTTCGGGGTTCAATACCCCTTCTAAAAACTATACCCGGAAATTCCAAAATTCGAAGTTTATTAAAAAAGTGGACCGAATGACATTTATGGCTAACCCGCTACCCCAAAACCATTTGGAACGAACACCTAATAGGCCTCAGAGCTTAGTAAAAAAATTGACATGAAGATCTTGGAAAAAAGATGAAGAAAAATGTAAAACTTGATTCATTGAAAAATTCAACAAGCAAAATCGAAAAATAAATTGCCGGAAGCTTTATGAGTGTCACCTTGCAGCAAATCGGCCCGAATTTGTCCTCATATTGAACGGGGCACTTTTTTTTATTAGGGACATGAATAGGAGATAAGAATTTGTTAAGTAAGGGATAGAAAGGTGATTGAGAATTATATGTATGAAAAACGAGGAAAGTTGGACAACAAGATTATGACAGTAAGTGCAATGAGTGGTCGCAGCCCCTTGCTCTCAATACTTGCTGCTACGACCGTTATCTGCTCGTATTTTTACACTTTGCACACTTTTTCCACTTAAATCTGGTCAATTAGTAGGTATTAAAAAAGCAAATTATATGTAATATGTTATTGTAACTGGCCTCTTAGTTTTTCGGAATATGCAAACAAGTTTTTGTAAAAAACTATGCATCGATTATAACATTAAAGTTCAACTTTTAAATTTCGCCGATATGCAAGTATTCAAAGCGTAGTGTTAAGGCTGATCTTTCACTTTTATTTCCAAATGTTATTCTTATCTTTGTTTCTCTCTACCCTACTCCTTAGCAGTTATACACACACTGTACCAGCACACGTCAGCATATTATTTAAGTATACACATAATATTCAAAATTGAAACATACTAATGCTCGAGTATGTATAGTATGTTCAATTATATATGTGAGTGTATAAAGTGTTGTCAGTGTAGACAAAAGTAGAACGAATAATTATGAAACATGCATATTTCTTCCCTACTTAATGAATGAAAGCAAACTTTTTACAATACATCACTATCTACGTGTAATACAATATAATATTAATTATGTATATGAAGTGGTGTTAGTGTACTCAAAATCGGATTAAAATACTGAAACATACATTTCTATTGCTTCCTCAATGTATAAAAGCATCTTGCAAACTTTTTCATGCAGGTCCACATTCATACTTGCAACTGTACTTGCAAGGTCATTTTAAACATACTTTTACACTTGCATATTCTAGGATAAAGTAATCTGCCACATCAGTCCCCATATGTACTTTATATCAGTATATGCATAATGTACACTATTAATACACATTTGAGTATGTATAATTTGCGCCTATCACGCTTAAAAAAGGATTATAGTGTTGTTAGCTTAGGAAAAAGCTTAGTGAAAGAGTGTCTTGCAAACTTTTTCATGCAGTTCAAGCTACCTACATGTTTATGATTAAAAGCCTTGCAAAGGCATTTTACTAACACTCACTCAACACACAATACTATGCTATTCTAAAAATAATAATTCGTTGTACAAGTCAACATGTGCAAAATATATAAATATAGTCACATTATACTCTATAAAAACATACTAAGGCTTGCATATGTATCCTATGTCCCTTTACGCTAACAAAAGTGTTGAAGTGTGGTTAGTGCTGACAAAATTGGAGTATAATAATAATACCTACACATGTATTCCTAACACAATGAATCAAAGCATCTTGCAAACTTTTTTCACTCAGTTTAGCTAAATACATATTCCTATATATACATCAGAGCAGAAATTTCTTGTGTAAAGTAATTACATAGTATTAATGTAATTCCACATGCACAACATTTTGCATTTGAACCGTGTGAATTGCAATTTTTGTAACACATTTTCTGCTGCTGCAGTTCGACATCTATTGCATACTGGAAGCTAGTTGGCTAGTTCAGTTTACATATTATGAACTTGAAGTTGAGTTTTCAGTAGATCCATTTCATGCAACGGACACTTTCAAACTATTATGGATTTCAAATGACAGAATAATGACATAAAACAATGCATCTTCATTCGCTCACATTAACTTGTTGATATTTCAAACCGACATTAAAATTTCTTATGCTTTTAGCGAAACTGAAAACTGATAACATACTTTGCATCAACGTAAACGTATATATTTATTCACTCTTACCAGATTAAATTTGTTTGGCTTTATTAGTATCTTTATAACTGTAAGATGCACAGCTTATATTTTATTCTGTATCTTGTAGAATCTTAAGAATAGATTTCTGGAAAACACAGTGATTTTTAAAACTATAACTTCCGTATTATACATATAATACTAAAGTTCCATATTACACATACATTACAATATTAAATTTCAGTTTCAGGTAAAAAATACAGTTACATTTTGAAAACTCATTGTCCTTTTGAAAGAACTCATTGTTTAAGAATTTGGTTTTAAAGGCGCTTGCGGAAAACTCTGATTTTAAAAATTTATAGTCGGTTTGAAAACCAGCGACATTTTGAAAATTCTGTCAGTTTAAAAAGTTAGTGACCACTTGAAAATCACTGACATTTGGGAAACTTTGTGAGTTTAAAAACTTAGTGTAGACTTGAAAACTAGCGTCATTTACCACTGAGTTTCTAAACTCAGTGGTAAATGACGCTAGCTACCGACAATTTTTTTGGTTTTGGAGAGGATGTCAATGAAGAAAAAAGGTAAATATATAATATTAAACTAATTGTAGCATTGTTAGTACTGAAAACGATTAAAGGATATTGTTAGAATAACGTTCCCCAATCAATTAGATGGGAAAATGACCGATGGTTTGTGCTGAACTTCAAAGATCAATAGAAAATTGAAATGTAAACCGCTTCATTTGATTTGAGGGGAAAATATTTTAACTATAACATTTAAAAAAATTACAAAATGGACTTTTTGAACTCGAAGAAGCTCAAGAACACCTCAACTCTTGTAAACCAATTTATTTCATCAGAATAAATCCAAATAATATAATCCATTGGATTATAATTCCATTAAAAGACAAATCACCAATAATACTTTTTATTTTATTAGCCGAACAAAATATAACCGAACCGCCGAGCCGAACCGAATTGAAAATATGGTTTAAAAATATTTTGTTCATAATATTTACATTACTATTTTTAAATATTATACGTAATACTAATATTTTTTCCAATACTATTTGCAAACTTTACACGTAACACTAATATTTTATTCGCAATAATAATATTTTATTGTTATTTCCTTTACAAATATTTCCTAATATTAATTGTTATTCACTTAATATTACTATTAATATTTCATTACTATAACTACAAAATTTGTAGTATTACCACGTCAACTATTACTTATTATTCTGTTTTTTCATATTGTTTTTGCTCAAATAAATTTTATTCACATTTTTTTACAATTTATCAAATTGTGCCAAAAACAACTGAAATTATATACATTCCGAATCCACGTAACAAACGTATTTGTGTAGTGACTTTTTGTTAATATTTTCAATAACAGAACATCTCCGGTATTGGGGTTGTATTCTAAGTTTCTTTTGTTTACGTAGTTCACCATAATAATTAAGACATTAGTGCAAACCTTAGAATTTGGAACTGTTTTCTGACATTTTCTATCAATTGACAGATATCTACAGAAAGTGTGAATGTCTTCAATTTTAGGACAAATTTTGAAGACATGTTTCAACCCAGGTTCCCTCTGCTTTTCGATTCTGAGGACAATACCCTCGATGGTTTTCATTGTGCAGTTTTCAGTATGCAGGCCATGAATATTCAAGAATGCTGTATTACCCAAAATGTTTTGAAATACAACTTGAATTATTTGAATTTGTCCAAAATTTACTTTAAAATTTACATTCAATGTAAATATGTGTTTCAGTTTTGGTAAAAACATTTGTCCACATTCATATCGGTCTGTATGTAAGTCATTAGTGTTCAAGTATAGTCCAGTAATCAAATTGAATTTAAACTAGTGTTTGTGTGGTTGCTTGAAATGTACATTGAAAGAAAAGTCATTCTTTTAATTGTTAGAAAAGAGGTTATTGAAGAAGACAGTAACGACGAAACAGATTATGAAGAACAGCTTCAGAGAACTGAACATCTTAGAAGTGGTTCACGGGCCCATTGTCAATCAGTGCCCGGCAAATTACATTGTATCGGCACTCCAGAAATAGATCCTATGTATGTTTTGTTTAACTACCACTCAATTAGGTCTGTTTATTAGAAAGAAGAAATAGAAACCTCCCCTATATCAATACATCGTGAGTGACGAGGTAAGATGCCATAATTTATAACGAATTTAAGATACCTGTAGTTAATATTCATCAGTATATTTATGCATTTGTAGGATTATTGAAGTCACTACCACAACTGCCGATCACCATTCACCAAGTGAGAGGCAGTGATTATTTAAGCTTATTTCCCGAGAAAACCCGCGTAATACAAGAGACGTATAATGGGAGAATTATGTTGTAGATACACCCTGCACACACACAGATGTAATAATAGGGATGGTTTTGGATTTTTGCAACAGTTCTAATCTATCAGCCGCTGAGTGAGTTATACACCTCGCGTGTATTTCATTGCTGCAGCTAATAGTAGCGTAAAGCAGCAAGCATAATATGCGATGTATGTATATATGTAAGCTATGTATTCGCTTATTCGCGATAGCAACCTAATACTATGCATTCATCACAATCCTGCTTGTACTACCGTGTACAAGCAGCAGAGATGTACTGCTCTAACCTTTGAGTTTTTCTGCAATAATATTGATCTTTAATCAATATTTATCGCAATTGGGAGGCCCAAAGGGAGGGTATTAGCCAATCAGGGGGCTGGATTCACTTAGGGGGCGTAGCCCTCAGACACGTCTTACCGTAACCCTATCACTACTGTGCCCGGCGAATTACATTGTATCGGCACTCCAGAAATAGATTCTATGTATGTTTTGTTTAACTACCGACTCAATTAGTTCTGTTTATTAGACAGAAGAAAAAGACAAAGAAACCTCCCGTATATCAATACATCGCTAGTGACGAGGTAAGATGCCATAATTTATAACGAATTTAAGATACCTGTAGTTAATATTCATCATTAGCCAAGCTTCGCTATTTATTTATGGTGGAGTGTGGCAAAATCCATTATCATACTATATCGCTACTCACAATCCTGTTTGAATCTATAGTAATCTTGTTTTGATATTGTGGACAAATATTACAATTAATTGTATTCGACAATGCTTTTTCAAACTTCAAATATAATGTAAGCCCACCTCGGCGTTCAGGTTTAAAGTATAGAGTTCGTGAGTTAACCAACTCAAAGACTAAACAGAAGTAGCCATTTATAAAGTCATTTTAGTAGCGGTAGTAATTTTAATTAAGTTTAATGCAGCTGCTTCTAAAGTTTCATATTCCAAATACATTTTATTGGTAATATCGAAATTTATTTGTCAGTACATAAGAGTATCATTGTCGACACTTAGTGTTATCTGTTTCATATTAAAATGCTGGAAGTTACAAGGATTAGATTTTACCTATATAATCCCTACTTATAGTCATCAAAAACAAGCAGTTGGGGCATATCTCTTACAAACAAATTTGTAGAGGTAGCACTTGTTTGGTCCTTTAGAACAGTTAATTTTTTAAATCGCTACGCTTTATATCAAGCTTTATTTCACTTGAATACTGTTTTGCTACTTGAATACGGCGGAAGACAGTATGTCTCACTACATCAAAAACGGCTTCAGTGATTGAGACATTGTAATGGCTTTCCTGGTCTCCCTAGAGAGCAAAATCTTCGCTAGTACGTGCTAGCCTAATTTTGACATCATATTCATTGTGTATGAATTTTTTTACTTAGCTAAATCGTGCATTGAAATCCCACTCATTCAGTAAACCGCACTTTCAGTTTTTTTGGTTTTACGCTTCACAAACCCTGTATTTGATGCTGTTCAAACGTTAAACTTAGTATCCTGATACATAAACAGGGGTCCTCCACCCTCTTTGTAAATCTTCCTTTTTCCTAGAACATTTTGTATGTAGGCCTGTAAGGGTAGTTAGAAGTCAGAGATGTAATGGGAACGTCCTGAATGTTGATTTCACAAGTTTGGAAAACAGAATGTAGACAATTGCTAACTGGAGTAACGTTATCCGTAGCTGTAAGATCAGTACTGTCCTTTTTCGTTATTTTATTAAGTTTATTATATTTTATGTCTTATCCTGCTTTTAGCTAGAGTAGTATGATCGTCGCTTTAAGCGACAATCAGTTGACCTACTTATTTCCAAATGGAGCTCTCTGATTGGCTGAGAGGGACTGATCGGCCCCCTCACTCTAACCTCTCATTATTTTGGGCATATTGGGGGATGGGGCAAACCCAACATAATTTATCTGAAAGGTTATCTGGCAAGGAAGGATCTCATATTAGAATGGATCCCTCTGATTGGCTTCTGCCGCCTCTGGCTCCTCTCATATTTTTGTATTTAAATTTAATACAGAAGTAATTTTTTCTCCCGCTGCTGAATACGTATATAATAACTACGTACAGAATGCTACAATCATCCTACCAGTTTAATAGGTATGATTTTATGAGCAATATATAGCTTTCATCGATCACATTTCAAATCAGTACAAAGTAAATATTTCAAATAATATATAAACTGACGTTTGCTGAAAACACAGTACAGAGAAATTACAGTCAGCTTCATACTATTATGAACCTATGCAATACTTACTATCAATCAAGAATAAAATACGTATTTGATGGCATATACAAGGAAAGGGTGCCACTGATACATAGATAGGTACGTCCATTATACATCAATGAATATTCAAAGTGGATACGTGAGGTTAGTGTATAATATACGATCGCTGCATTATATAATGTGCAAAATTCGCAATTTATTATGTACACAGATAACTAACCAATATCATTGAACTTGAACAAGAAAAATGAAGCATGACCAACAATGAACTTCAACTACAACAACTGATTCTGAATAATAGAGTGTGCTTAAAAATCTACATTCAGCTAATCAATATAAAGTAGTAGCCAAATCAGCAATATACAAACTTACCTAACAAACAATGAACTACAACAACTCGAGTATAAATAATAAACTGCAAAAGACGGGTGCATGAGCATCTGCATTGCACAAATGCTACACTCCACGTATATATAAAGTAGTTATTTATACTGAATGTGTAATCGGGGCAAAGCCAAGCCAGCAATATATAAACGCATACACACATGCATACCCTCCCAATATCGTTGAACTTGATCAAGAAAAATGAAGCATGATCCGGAATACTAGACTGTAAAAGTTGTGTGCTTAAGAGTTACACAAATGTAACACTCCACCGTAGTACACATACTTCCACTCACCACAATTACACGCATACGTGACCAACAATATACAACAACTGGAGTATGTAAATCAATCAGCAATATTATTATTATTTTATACAAGCACACAAACACACACTTGAGATAAATGAACTTATAACAACCGCAATACGATACACAATAATAGTCGTGTGCATGAGCAAATGTAATAAATAACGTAATAATATTCAACTCAAATCCTGACAAGTAACAAAGCAGTGTCGATTGAAAGATGTTTTCTGCTATGTTTTGGAGTACAATGACTCTCGACAAACTTGGGCACACTCTCGACACACTTGAGCACACTCTCGACAACGGAAAAGTAAAACGGAAAGTTGATTTTCCGTTTTATGAAATCTGTCTGCAGCTACAAACAATAGCAAAAGTTGTTTACATGCAATTATGTATTTGCTCCAGCACAACAGCCGTAGAATGGACCAAATAATATTACTAGACAAAAAAATCTATTCTGATCTTGGTTACTCATGTAATTACATTGTTTTGCCCGTATATAAAATGCATTGCTTGATAATTTCATTTTATTTGGCTTCAAGTACTTTGGCTGTACATTGTCGCGGTGATTTAAGAATCAATTGACGTTTTAAAGTTTGTAAAGTTGGAATTAAAATTGTGCTATTAAAATTATTATTTGCTGCATTAAAATTTGGTTTTGAAGATTCAAAATTCACGTTGCGAATTTAAATTCCTCATTTGGAGAATCAAAGTTCACGTTACGAATTTAAATTCCTCATTTGGAAATTCAAAGTTCACGTTACGAATTTAAAATTCCTCATTTGGAAATTCAAAGTTCACGTTACGAATTTAAAATTCTCATTTAGAGATTCAAATTTCAGTTGGCAATTGTTTTTAGTTCCGCACCAGTGAATTATGACGTCACGAACAACTCCAAAAGGTAAGCACAATGCTATACTATAATTCTCACTCATTGTCTATAAACGCACGTAGAAACGCATTGCATAAAGCTGCACCATTTCAAAGAAATGTAACTTAATTGCTGCATCAGATATAGGTAGGCACATACTTGAGTTGCTCTATTGTAATATATGAATTGGATATGGTATATAGGATTGCTAAGTGTCTGTAAATATTTGTACAGTGTTTATAAATGCACACAAAACTTATTGGCATCATTCGCATTTTACTTTATTTAAATGTATGTTGAGCCAAGCACACTTATCACTTTAGTCTTGACTCATTTTACTTACATATACACGTAACAGTTTTCAGAACATGCATAAGGATGTGTGTCATCAATTGCGTCATTGCGACTTTCCTGAACGTCTAATTAAAATCAGAATTAGTGAGTGTCAAGACCGTACCGAGGAAGGGGAGGCTTAGATGCTTAAACCTCCTCCCTAGGATTGCTAAATTAGCATTACGCGTGAATTTTATACATTTTTTTGTTCATTCAATTGACAAATTGCGCATATTTACGAACAAAAGAGGGATCGTCTATTGGAAAGCGAAGCCATTTGTGTATCGAACAGCAGATCGATGAATTTTTCCATGATCCTCGTCCAAGGATCAAGCAAGAAAAACTGGAAAGTTCGGTCAACCCGAAGATACAAGGACGTCGCAATTTCTTCCCTCCACCGCCGCCACCACCAGAAGCTGACCAACTAAACTGGCATCGCATATTCAAGTCTCTACCACGACCGCTTTGCTCCAACACGATATCAGCTGCATGGCAACCGTTTCACTGTCCAGAGGTCAAATCTAAAGTTGAACGGTTCAATTATGATTGTTGACAATAAGGTAGATATATTTCAATACTACTAATGATATGGCCATAAAGGTCACAAATACAAAGTAATATTTTTCATATTTTATTTATTTACAGATGTCAAAAACGGCTCAAAAACTTATACTTATTACAATTATATT
>JAQFYB010005904.1:0-13186 GCA_034694085.1 Pogonognathellus longicornis | reverse complement strand
AAATATCTTTCATTCCATCCAGCACATCCAAAAATCTACAGCCATCCCATCCAGGCCATCCTCCCCATCCAAAAATCGCAGCCATCCCATCCTCCCCATCCAAAAAGCTGTGGCCATCCCATCCAGCCCATCCTCCCCATCCAAAAAGCTATAGCCATCCCATCCTCCCCATCCTTCCCATCCAAAAAGCTATTGCCATCTCATCCTCCCCATCCTCCCCATCCAAAAAGCTATAGCCATCCCATCCTCCCCATCCAAAATGCTGGATGTTTAATGGGATGGGATGTGGCCGGCTGGGCAAAAGGATGGGATGTTTCCATCTCTGCTACATAGTACTGTATGGTATCTGCACTACCTAGGTATTAGGTATGTGTGCTAAACTTCCACAGCACACTAAGACGGACCAAAGATATTTTAGTGGTATGTATTATGTGTATAGTAAATCTTATTAAAAAAGAGGAGCTACATTATATCTGCACATATTTAATCTTGGGAACATACACAGAAGAATACATTATCTGTATAGGTATGATCATGTATGAATGATAATGGCACAAGGTAAGTGCTACGTAACATACTAAAACTAAGTACACGGGTAGTAAATGTCTATGCCACAGTAAGTTTTTCTCAAAGAGAAGGCAGGGAGAGGATTTCAAGCAAGCCCAACATTTTTTTCTCTGAATGAGATGAATGTCGAATCAGCAGACTCTCAACTAACTCTATTCACCAACAACCAACGTGTATTTTATAAGAAGAATCGAGTTAACAACGCCACCAGAGACTACTACGTACGTAGGCTATTGGTAAAATACATCATTCTGACTCTACAGGCTGGCTGGGCTAGACTAGACTCTTCGGGATTATCAGAGAGAGAGAGAGATTCAGATGATGAGAATAGAGAATGATAAGAGAATATATTACACTTTACTATAATACATTATTGCACGTTTAAGCAACTTGACTGTGTGTAAAGTTAGTTGGATGGATGAAGTGGTTGTGAAGGAAATAAATGTTGGTGGAAGACGATGGAGAGCCGGGTGTGTGTTGTGTGTGTGCAACTTTACGGCTCCGTTCTTTTTCCGATGCAATGCCATGAGAAAACTAACCTGGCTGCCTGTGTGTAATGAAATTGAAGCTGAACTCAAGAATTTGTGGCTCTTCTTTTGCTGATCTGTTGCTAGCTGTTTGTATAGGTAGGCATATAATCAAATAGAGTATACACATCGTCCTCACACTTACTATTACTACTATGTAGAAGTACAGATACATCATGGACTGTAGGGAAATACTACAAGATAACCAAAAAGTCAAGCCACGCTATTTGAGCCGGAGTAGAAGGTGTGACTTGTTTAGTATGAGAAGGTAGTTTCTTGTGGTATTCACAATTTACATACAAACACTTATATACTTACACTTATACCATACGGCAACATAAGTACATGGTGCATAGACAGTACATTACATTACACACTTACATCATTCATGTATTATAATCTAACTAGTCAATTCACCTGTTGTAATGTAAAACTTATAGAAATAAAGGCGCTGAGAATCGAGAGAGAAGAAAAACAGCGAGCAAAAGCAACTCGAGCGGTTGGTCGTCGGTGTATGGTGGATGTGTGTATGTGTATGTGTGCATTTTGTACAAGTACAACTATACATTTAGAGTTTAGAAGGAGCAAAAGGAGTTTGAGTTGTAGGTTGTAGCACTACTACTAAGTAGTGGTAGTAGTAGTAGTAATAGTGATAGTAAGTAAGTAGAGGTGTGCAAGCAAGCAGGCCGACTAGACTTGACTTCGTATTTGGAATGCAATGCAGTAAGTGATTCGGTTCGAAGTTGAATTCAATGAACGCTTGGCTTGCCTCATTCGAGGGGGAAAGGATTTCAGGTGTGGATTGTGGATTCTCTCTCTGCAATATCTCTCTCGCTTGTATTTCTATTATAAGTCTGCTGTGAGTATGTAGTAGGTTGAAGGAATATTCCTTTCCAACAACTTATCACAACACTATGTCGTGTTACACTACTCACTCTGTCTCTGTGTAATAGAAGTGTATACCAGTCCTCAACAATACCTTCTCACGTCCACTCTCTTTCCATTTGATACATCTGCCACTGTTATTCTGTGTATATGTACATTGTACATGCTCTATGTATGCACATAGCTCATTCTGTGTGTGTAAAGTTTAAGTATGCTTTAATGCTTATATTCTTGGTATCTTGCACTTACACCTGTATTTAGCTGTAACTTGAGTTTTGTTGTTGAGTCTAAACTACTTTACTAGTTATATGCTATGCTACTTACTATACCGATACACTATAGGTACTTCATCTACTATCTACCTTGTATTTAGTTTGTACAATAATGCATAATTCTTTCTTTGCTAGCATACACATCAAGTAAGTGTACATGTACGACCACTAATGATAAAAGTGGCCATAGCTGCTAGTTCTCTGTACTTCTGTACATGTATATCTATAGTTGTGCCAACCAACTACAAAAGGAATACGCAATTTTATAAGCAATGAAATAATCTATGATATAGAAAAAACACTAAAAATTATGACGTGCTTTGCTTACCTACATGTTGTAAATATGTACACCTACTACTACAGATACTACTCCTAAACTGGTATGAGTCTACACAGAGAAAATTCTTTGGTGCATGTAGTATGTACGAGTATCTGTAACGTATAAAGAGTTATACATGTTGTAGTGTGTGTTTGTTGTATGGTGTAGGTAGGTACATGATATATGCATATTATAGGAGTAGCATTCGTATATAGTGATGCCTACTGACAATAAGAAAGACGAAGCTTTGGTTGGCTCAACTTATTCGCATTCACGCAGTGAGTCGCACATCCTTATACAAACTACTAGTAACTAACTAACTACATACCTTAACTACATTATTACATCTTACCTTTAGACTGCCATACATACGATACAGGGACTTTGATACTTACTATTACTATTTCGACTACTTATACTACTGCAGATACGACTACTAGGCAGTTCAACTTTCAACTGTTGTAATATTATTGCTGCTAAAGAAGAATGCTGAGACATGTGTCTGTACTCTGTACATAGGGCATGTTGGTTTGGTGATGATGGTGGCAGAGTATCTGAAGAAGCCATAACGTAGCACACAACAACTTGTATGTGTACAATTAAAGTTATCTGCATTCTATAGCTTGGGAGTACACACTTACAATTATACAGATATGGACAGTGTATACAACTGAAGCCAAGCCACATCCAGCCAGTCTATCAGAAAATAAAGTTACTAGAGAGGAAAACTTGGATTAGGATGGAAGAATATTTAATCCAATCCTATTCTTCCTTAGTCGTGTTTAGTAAGGCGTACTATGCACAATAGGTAGAATATAATATAATATGTAGTAATGCCGCAATTAATTTCATTCAACTACCACTCTACATTTATATACCAAATTATATTACAAGTTATATATAGGAGTTAGTAGTTGCATTATTTGCATAGTATGGAAACATTTGTTCAATTAGCAATTTTGGTTTTCAGTAGTTTCATTCATTGCTGTGAATTAGCAATTACTGTATAATTCGTACATACCTACATATTCTATATGTACAGGATTTTCGTTTCTGGTGATAAAGGAGGAAGAATGTCGTTTCATTTATGTTAGGCAAATCATAGATTGTGGGATTGACTGAAAAGGGTTTGTGGTGATCGTGTGTGTGTGATTTTTGTGTGTCCAGTGAGAAAAGTGAGCAATTGACTCACTGAATATATCTTTTCACGAGTAGAGTCCAGCAAGTTTGCTTCAAGTCAAATGAATTGGATTTAAGTGAAGTATAGCATTGTAAGATTAAGTACAGTGAAGTGTCTGTATTCCGTGCGTCCAGTCCATGCAATTGGTCTGGTCTCCATGCAAAAATTCCGGTTTGAGACATGCATCTGCGACGTCAGCCATTTTGGTCATTCTTTTGGCCATTTAGATGAGAAATTCGCATTCAATGTTCCAAAGTGGTGCTAAAATCTTCATTTTAGACAATCTTCTGTTTGTGCGTACAATTTCCTTATCAACTGGGACTCAGTTGCATCTTCTTGACATATAGACACATAAATCCCACAGCAATATCTCTGTAGGACATAAGATTTCTTCCACAGCATAAAATACGCCGACCACACAAGAACAAGACTAAACTGCTTTAGTAGGTATTCGTATTACTACGACGCTGACGCCTCTGCTGTTGTGAGTAAGCTGTGATACAATAAAATAAGTGCGAATAATCATGAATCCCGTATGCAATTGTAGTGAAGTGACATGACCAAACCCTTCATTCATTTTCGTGCATTCTAATTCAAGTAAATACTTACATTTAGTTGTTAGTAAGGATCTATATACGACGGGTTTCTATCGTACAACATACCTTCTACCTATTTTTTGTGCTATACGGCTATACTTTCAACTTTAAGATATAACTTGGTTTATAAAGAGCACCTTTACATAAATAAATATCAGTTGATCTTTCTGTGTATCCCTCAGAGAAAAAACGTGACAAAATTCCTATGTATGTACATGATTAGTCTCTATATACATATTATTACAATATTACATATACTTATACTTACTAGCTAGTTTGCTAAACAAACTGAACCAACTTAAAGTGACATGGTATTTTCGTATGAGTGAAAGTGTCAGTATCTGTACTACACACTGTACATACCACAGAATCGCCTCTCGTCTCAGTAGTCGTGTAGTCGTGTCGACATGAGCATTTGTTATAGTTTATATTAGAGATACGTGGCATTTCCTTTGGTACAACTACAAAACTGCTACACATACCTAATATATTCACTTCTTCAGACTTACTCAGTAAGATAACAGTACATTAAAATAAATTAAAGTAAGAAGGGAAGGTTGTAGTTGTGGTGGTAGTGCTGGTATTTGCTAGCTAAGTCAGTCTAACTAAGTGGTGGAGTTGAAAAATGGAAAGTAACAATTCATATTGTAGCCAAATGCATCACAACTGATACAAAGCCAAAGAACTGACTTGACTTGGGTACTTATACATACTTTACATACCTAAGACAGCGATTCGATATACGTGTGTACATAATAATAACCTCTGAAAACTAAACTACCATTACATCGACATATATAGAAGTTATAGAAGTATCTGTACACAAACACACGTACAATATGCAGCTTTAAAAGTTTTTCTGAGAACTCCACATGAACAACTCACACACCACGACACGTCGACCGAAACTTCCAAATCACTCCTGATTTCCTATAAAGACAAACAAAAATAGACGATGAAACGAGCCAACTAATAGCAAAACTTTTGTAGGTGTATTATGTGGCTAAATATATCATTTAAAGTGGACAGTGGACACAAGTTTAATTGATTTGTGTGTCGAAAGGACAAGAACGGTTTGGGGCTTTATGTATCTAAACGGATCCCGATACGCCGATACGGAGACAACGGAGACTTCTTGTTCGGCTAAAAGCTGAGCTGGGACGACGGCGATATACAACAGAAATACAAGTATAGAACAGTCAGTTGGCGATACACGGCTGATAGGATATTTCATATCAGTCAGTCTCACTCAACTCAAAGCTCAAGGTGTTTTTTGTGGCATAGAAATTCCGATTCCGAGTAGTTGAGTAAAAGTTGAGTCGTCGTCAGCACAGCCACACAGGCACATATCACTTCCTTTCACAAACCGAAACAAACAGAAACAAATAAATGCTACAACACAACCACACAGTCAGTGAAATGATGTGATTGTGAAATCGTGGGAGTGAAATTATTATAACAACGTAGTTTGGTTGTGCTTTGTTTTTGTGTCAAATGACGAAAATTCGGACGTTTTCAAGAATTACTAATTAAGTATTACTTATACTTTCAAAAAGTCTGTCATCTGGCTGCAACTCAACAACGAAATCCAAAAGGTTCAGTTTCTGGAACCCCTTTGCACTTGACGGTGAGTTCCTCAATAATTTATAGCTAATAATTAATTAATAATAACCTTTTGTGTATAGCCATTCCATTAATTATTAAACCATTGACCATTGTTCATATGTTATTGTTATTGTATATTATGACATGATTTCATTGTTATTTTTAGTTTAGTTTATAAGCCAGATTTCAATTAATGTTGAATTGGAATGAATTTGACATTGGAATGGATCAATGTTGAATGTGTAGTGTACACAATTTATTGACATACACACACAAGCACAGTCAGTGTTTTTGGAAACTAATTGGACATTGGATGATGGGACACTTGCTGGATACAAGATTTATGTTATACGACTTGTATAGTTGTTAATCGAAAGCTGTTAAGTTAATTGCCGTTGACCGTCTTTTGTATGTGGCTAACTGTTTTAAATGCTGTTTGGTTTCTATTCATTAGTTATATTTGTATTTAACTTTTTCTATATATAACTCTATTCAAAAGATGATTTTGTATTATAATATTATATGTAAAAGTTTTCGATTCAAAAACATAATAGCTTTTTGGATGCTGGAAATAAATAAAAAATGAAAAGTAAAAATTATTTAAGAAAACCATTAAGACAAATCAGATATGTATGTATTCTGATCAATGTTTAAAGCTGCATTGTCTAACACGAGTCTATTATATTCTATATGATACTTTGTCTACGTCATGTAAAGGAATATTTATTTTATCAGTCCATGTATTAGTAAATTATTGTCAATATCATTGTTTTTAAAAATTGACTGAATGCGTTTCAAAAGACAACAGCCTGTGTTAACCCAACGATATGAATCGAAGTTAGTCAATAGAAGTTCTAATTATATTGACAAAATGCAAATTTAATTAACGTTATCCTCGCGATTGATTGTGACGTGAGTAGATAGTGAATGTCCACAATGAATGAACTTAAAATGTTTATTTTACTCGATTAGAATTCAAACATGTAACCTATTTAAGAAAACAGTTATAACTGGCGTGTGTGTTCCTTCTAACGAATTTTATTTTCCATTTTCAGACGGGCTGGAAGAATCAGAAAACTATAACAGAATAGAATAAAATATGTATGATAGACAGTGCAAGATGGCCGATAAGAGACGATACTTCGAGCGAGACTCCAGAGAAAAAGAGGCTGCAAATAGTGCTAGTAATTCTGAAAGTAGTCGCCATTCTAAAGATCAGAATTACGACGATCCTCCAAATTCTAGACTGTTTATTCTTTGTGGGAGGGCTGTGTCAGAAGATGAGCTCCGTTCTTCTTTCGAAAAGTTCGGAACCATTAAGGAGCTCTGGATCGTAAAAGACAAGGCATCCGGTGACTCAAAAGGTAAATACAATACGACAGTTGTGATTTCAATCATACTCACTTTTGATTTTATAAACAACATTTTATATTTATTAACATATCATTAGCTGTTCTGAGCTGTACATATATAGATTAAACGTTTGACAGTTGGAGAAACGAAAAACAATTATTACTGTGTAGCTTTTTATATTTTGGTTTCAACTGTAATGTTCAATAAACATTTTTACGACAGAGGTTCAGATATTAGGTGTTAGTAAACTAGGTGAGAGGATGATAATACGTAAGATGAATACATTTCATCAATTTCATGCCATGCACATCTCCTTTACAAAGATCGATGGATTTATAATTTTACCCAACATTCGGCTTCATCTCTCTCCTGCCCACAATTCCCAATCTCAACCAAGCTACTATAGAATGTTGCGAGCTTTTTTGAAGTTTTACAATTTATCAAGTTTCTGCAATTTCGTGAAATATGGACAAATCGTAAAATAAATTTACCTAATATATATAGCGGTACGCGACGAGAACACGAAAATCTCTTTAGCTATGCATTATAGTAGAGTACAGTATCTGCGTATCTAAAAACTGATAGACACACATGAAATGTAAAGTTAGCTTAGAGTATAATTACGTCTTTAGATGTTATATTTGATTTTAAATTGCAACATTATATGGCAAAGTTCGTATTATTTATTTCACTTTTTTATTTAGTAAGTATGTAGGTAGTAGGTAGTCATTTTTACGATATTAATTTAGGTATTCGAGCTGTAGTTTACCTTGGGGTTTGTGAAACTGTTAAAGCTAACCAGTAAGTATCCATTTTCTTATGCTTCTTAAGTTGAGTGATTCTGTATCCTTTGGGGAAGAGAAAGACTCGCACAGAGAGCACTATGATATGAAAATACAGAACTCATACATATACGAACAAAGTTTATCATTAGAAAATCAACGTTTTATTCTCGCTGTCTATCGACATGCGTATATGTGATAAAAGTTCCCCTTTTGCAAGCAATCGTACGTATATTATCTTGATTTCGGAAACTGGTTTTATTGTTTCCTTTCCTTCATCTGTTCATTTCCTACACTGAACAGAAGATTACTCACTGATTATGTACCATTTCAGTTCTAGAATCCGTAGAGCTTATTTTAGTACATGTCTTGTTTGGTTTAGTGAATTTCAAGAGAATATATTGTTATCTGGGAGATCTTATACTGATTTGGTTGGATGCAAGCAGGGGCAAATTTTTTCGTGGTTGGTAAATGTTTTCTGAAGATTCATGTTCATGTTTGAGTAGTGCATGGACTACGTAATGGAAGGATAGTTGAGGAACCATGCCAAAGATTTCTAAAGTCTCGGTATGAACATTGGTTTGCTTGCTGGGGAAAACAAGTTCCACAGGTGTCGAGTCGAGTTCATTTTGATTTGATGGTTTGTTGATCGTTCGTTCATTGTTTTGTGGCTTATATGTTGTACTCTCAAACGAATTTATTCGATCGAATTAAACTACCTACAGACCCGTAATGAAGACTGGGCAGAGTATAATACTTGAATTCAGTTCGAGAGAGTGCAAAATGAATGGAATGTTTCGTGTAAAAAATTTCTGCCTCTATATAAAGTATAAACACGTCATATCATCGGTAGCAGCAACGGCTTGCCAACTTTGAAACCCTTGCATTCTTCGAGACAGTATCAACAATTACGTTACATCATATCGTGATGTGAGGAAGAAAAAAGTGAAATTAAACTACCAACATAACATACTTCATACACATGTTTTGTAGACAGATAGCTCTGCAGGCTTTATTGTTACAGGGTATTCACTGAATCTGATTAATAAATAAAATCTGTTTTATTTATTTAATCTTTAAACTCAGAACTTGAAATGGAGTAGGTTGAGTAGGAGTACAAAGTACAAACTACGAAGTATTTGTTTCTCTTTTTGCAAATTAATTTTGAACTTTGGGATTTGCATCCAATGCATTGAATAAAGTGTTTGCTAGGTTAGCACGTAATTATTATAGATACATTTCCGATACATCTTCCGTGTCGTTATGTATTTCGAATTCGAAGTATGTATTAATTCTGAAAGCGATAGTTATTTGTGTGTCAAGTTCTCAAGATAAAGATTACTACTATAAGGGTGAAGGGGTCAAGCAAGGGATGCTTTTTCTTTTGTACACTAAATTGTAAAAATACGCTTTAAAAAGTATTCGATATTTCCGACAGTTCTCTTGTGTAAAGGAAAATCTAAAATCATAATTAATTAGGTTATATATATATACTGTATGTATCTGTAGCATGAACCTGTAAATTATAGTATAGGAATAAAATTACGTACCTTATTATTATGAATCATTCATGATATTATGCAATAATAATATACCTTATACACCTTAGCCGCTATACTCAATAGTTTAGAACCTAAGAATGCGACTTATAGGTCTTAATTTTGAGTACTCCATGCAAGTAAATCTCTTTACTACTTTTGAAAAGTCAATTGAATGACTGTTTCTTCAGCAGACATAGCTAAAAATCACCGAAAATCAGATATATATAAGTTTTAGTAAACACTGAACAGTACGGAAATACATTCTGGATTTCATTCATATTATGTATGTGTATACAAGCAAGGCTGTATCTAGCGACAATCCCCCCCCCCCCGAAATCCCAAAAAAGAGGTTATTTTACCATAAAAGTACCCTAAATCGCGAAAATTTTTGCGCTACGCCCGAATTTTATACTTTTTAGGTTGATTTTGATTCAATTTAGCTCAAGTTTTTCGCGTTTCTCGCTGAAATTGTCATTTATAGCAACATTTTGACCTTGGTGCCCCCGAAACCAAATCTTGGATACCGCCTTGTATAGTTAGATGTTTGGAGTTGTACTTGGTACTACATGTTATAGTTTTCTGGCACCCATCTTGCCTGTTGCCTCTGTCCCACTGTTGTACATTTATATAACATTTTTAACTAAATATAATATACTGTTTAGTATAAGTATATTATGTTAGCGTGTTACCCCACATAGACTATAGAGACTAAATAAAATCTTATCTGTCTATCTATACTAATAATATGATAATACATATAAGTCAAATGCGCGCATACCTTAGCGGTTGAAGTTTTGTTGGCTTGAGAATCCAGAAGAGAAACTGAAAGTTTATTAATTGAGGAAGCTTTCTCTTTTAAGACTTGCTGAGGCAGACATAATTCAAAAGTCCAATATTGAGTATGCATTACGTTGAAGTGATGTAAGTAAACAAGTGACTTTTGCCAATTCTCATTCACAGGAAAGGAGAGGACATAACATAGAGAGAGGATATGTTTGTGATGTGTGTCTAACTGTCTAGTACTATTGCTAAGTATATAACATATTATGTACTTTCATATAATTTGCTGTATGCTATATGCAAACACTTACAGGTTTCTTAGCATACTTGCTCTTAAAAATTAATGTATGTAGAACAGGATGTGCGATAACAATGTGAATGCGTAAAATAATATTATTATTGTATTAGGCTTACTACACGACATGAAAATGCATTTATCTGTCTTAACATATAAATCTTGTGCAAAGGAGGGTTTGTGTAAATATCTTGCTTTTGTGTGTTGTTATTTGTATTCCCTGTTTAATAAGACGATAACACCTCTCTGTTTGCATAATGTATGAGTCCCACGTGGAATCCTGCAAGTTGCAACCAAAGAACGCTTGTCAGCGTATATACCAGGGAGGTACATTCAGAAAATATATTGTATACTTCCTAAGAGGCTATTATAAGTATAACTATTTCTACAGAAAAATAATCTTGTGTGCACTGCAATTGCATGGAAATGAATAAATGGGGAATTACAATAAAGGAATGTTACATAATTGTGTGAAAAATTAAACTAAATGTCTCGATTCAAGATTCTCACAGTATTTTACTCATACGTTGATTACATAATTATTTATTATTGTTTCGTTGAATTTATTTTACAGGAGTAGCGTACATTAAATACGCCAAGACTTCGGAAGCTGCTGTGGCTATGGAAGAAATGAATGGGAAATTTATAGGGAATAATGCGAAATCACTTAAGGTGCTAATAGCTAATAGTCGAGATCAAGGGTCAAGAAGAGAAATGAATGAAGAGGAACGTCTTCTCAGACTGTTTATTATAGTACCCAAGTCCATGTCGGAGACGGATTTGAAAGATCATTTTGCTCAGTTTGGGGATGTGGAGCACTGCAATGTTGTTCGAGATAGACATACCAAAGAAAGTAAGGGTTACGCCTACGTCAAGTTTCACAGGTGAGTTTTGTATCCGTTATATGTAACACCATTTTCCCATTTTTTGTTCTGATATTGTGTTCGTGGATTCGAATGTAATCATATCAGTAATGGTAATTTAATAGAAAGGTGATAATTTTTTTTAAAAATTTTAGGACATTTAAGTAATTTTTCTTGAGATCATAACTGCGGCATAACAGTTTTAATGTTAATTCTAAATCTTTAGTCTTCCTATTTTGTGTTGAAAATCCCCATCATCATATTATAAGACAAAATTCAGTTAGTTAAAGTAACAACTTAACACGAAGTACTTATTAGTAGATTGTCTATTTAGTGGGTGAATCAGATAAGATGGAATTGAATGTGAAGCCGTCTGTCTTCTGTAACCTGTTGTGTGGCATCAATTTTGTAGCAGTTTGCAAACTTGCTGTATCTCTCCTTCATATTATTATACACTATATTATTACCCACAACACCATGCATGCAAAAATGTCTGTAAGCATTTCCTGTGCATAATTAATTGTAAGTTGGCACTTGTTTTAATGATTTCTTTAATACACAATGAACTCCAGCCATTTTTAGCATGCTGTGGGTATGAATTGCATGTCATATGGGTATAATGCATTTATAAATGCAATACTCTGCTCGATTACTGACTAATCAAAACGTTGGCAGTCTGTAAAAATTTAAAAGACAATGGTGACGTGCATAGACTGTGTAAAGAATCACACCATGTTGTAATCTCAATTATATAATTAAAAATAATAATAACGAAAGCATTCATGTCAAAATGTTTGCAAACTGTCACAGTGATTTATTAGTTGAGTTCAAATTTTCGTGTGTATTTCTTATTAATTGAGTTACTGATATTAATTTCCAGGATATCCCATGCAGCCAAAGCGTTTGAAGGTTGTGACCGCAGCTTTAAGCCTGTTTTTGCAGACCCCCGTCCCCAAAAACAACTTCTTGGAGAAGATAGATACAGCAGTGCTCACGGTTCTACAACTGGCCCATGTAAATCTTATTGTAATCATCAAATATATTATTTGTGCTAAAATTTTGAAGGCAAGCTATGATTATGGCTTTATGAAGGTATGGAAATGAATAATGTCATTTTCTTATTATTCCCCATTGATTAGCTTTGCTTGTAAAGTTGCATTTACATTTCATACAATGTTGGGTTAGTTTCAAGAAGGGTTAAGAAATGCTGTGTATTGGTTGTAGTGAAAGTGGTTTATGATTATTGAAACTAGATATAACCGACCCTTTATTTTACGTCTCACCCAAGCGCAGAATTCACAGTAGCAAAACGACTGATTTGCACTTAATTTGAAAGCCCATGGTTCACATATAATATTCGTGAAGTTACTTTCTCGACTTTCCCCATGTAGGGGGGTGGGGCTTGTACTATAGGTTCAAATTTGTGCGGGCTGCCATTTCATCATTTTTTAACCAAATTGGCTGCAATTCTCAGAATGAGTAGTCCATGGTGGTATCTAACAACACAATTTTTAGTTTTGAAATTGGACGTTTCCGTTCGCGGCAAAAAAATTTGAAAATTTGTATTAGTCCAAAAATTTTGCAAGTCAATTTTTTAGGTTTATTTACTTATGAAAATCAA
>JAQFYB010005903.1:0-13188 GCA_034694085.1 Pogonognathellus longicornis | reverse complement strand
AATAACCTATTTTTTCCGGATTTCGGGGGGGGGGGCAATTGCCCCCTTGCCCCCCCTGGCTACGCCAGTGTTAGCTGCAATATAGGTATTTATGTATATAATACGGATGAATTGGCTGAACTACGTAAAAGTGGAGGATGACAATGAATTATGAATATAGTAATAAAGGTTTGAGTTCAATCGATGACAGCACACAAACGGGCCGAGACTAAAAAGAAGGCAACAATACAAAATACAAAGCTGTCATGCTATTATTATGTGTTGTGTGGGCAAGTCAAGTTGAATCTCATCACATGAATACAAAGCGAAGGAATGTCTTTATCATTTTTCTGCATTTAAAATAGAATGCAGAAATGCATATATAATAGAAGTGTTGACGTGTAAAAGGAAATGACTTTTGGACTGACTTGCCGACTGACTTTGTAAATCATTTTTCGTTTCCATACAAAATATTATGGAATCCTGTCGTGCGTCTTATTTTTGCTTCTTTGTTGTTCATGTAGAACATAACACTATTACTAAGTTCGTGCCGCGTTAATAGGCAATTCAATGTATCTAAATATGCTTAGGTTTACGAATGTACTAGGTACTAAATTCATATGAATATTTACTTTATATCTAACACCTAATGCTATCTATATATCTGCATGTACTGTGTAATTGTATTTAAGTGTGGATTACACACACAAGAAAATGCGACAAGTCAAATCAAATCGCAATCGCAATAACAGTCAATTTGCTTTTTGTGAATTCATTGTATGGAATGGCCGGTAGGACGGTACTACTCCTACTGCTATACTTATTTAGAGGTAGGTACCTACAATATAATACCTACATGTTTGTATATGTATGTGTATTATGTATTCCTGATATTGGTTTTTTGTACTTTGTAGTGGTGTGAAGGTAGAATTAGAGAGATAAATAAATCTGTAAGTCAGTTGTGTGTGTGATTGTCTGACAAAAAGAATAAATGCAAAGAATAGAAAAGTGCAGCACAATTTCCATTTATGGAATAAATAGCTGTGAGAGAAAGAAAGGCCAAGACACGATTAACAACAGTAACTTTACTGAAACATTTTACACACAAAGAATACTTTGCCTGTACAACAAAAGCAGTATGTCACTGCGCACTGTGAGCAAAAAACACACAAAACCGTTTAAGAAAAAACGGTCTTGTCTCAGTCAGTCAAATCAGAAGTGAATGAAACGTTTAACTGTGAATGTGAATAATGTGATGAGTCACTTGATAAATGCTTCGCATATTTACGATCGACATCTTTACCCTTTACGCTTTAGACAAGACGAAGAGTGCCATATCCACCCTAGTTTTTGCATACTTTGTTGTCTTTGTTAAGGAAGAATCGATTTATTGTATGCAAGAATTTTCTGAGGAGAGTTGTTGTTAGAATACAAGCAGCACGCAGATCATGATAACTTAATTACTGTATTACGTCCAGTCCAGGTACGCACTCTTAAAAAGGTATCAGTCAGGCGCGTAGCCAGGATTATAATCTGGGGTGCACAGCAAAATTCCTTAAAGAAATCCATTTCTTGGGGAAGACAAAATCTCAATATGAATTACAAATGAGTCTATACTGCATAATGAATGACGCGTAGAAATACAAATTTGAGTCCATTTAGGTCTAAATTAAAATGCATGGCATTCGATGCCATTTTTACGATTTTTTGCATTTTCTTGATCATAATAACTGGTTCTGGGGGGTGCAATTGCACCCACCCTGGCTACGCAGATGGTATCAGTGATATTTAATAAATAGAAACATATAAATAATTTTAAGGTTTTATGTATAAAATGCTTTCTTGTAGTTTTTTTACTTTTTTCACCAGTAACAAAAAAAAATTATGTATTTTCTTATTTAAATAATGTTTTTCCTTTTATAAAGTACCTAAATATTTTTTATGCCTTTTTACAAAGTAAACATTCTTTCTTTAAAACGTTCATTAATTAGATAGGAGCATTGAATCCCTTATTTTACTCCGAGTTTCTGGACAGTGGTTGTGGTTGTCCTTCTGCATCGAAAGAGTAAGATTGTGTGCTTAATCCTCGTTTTTGAATGATTTTCGATCGAGCCACTCCAGATATATCGGAAATAGCCATGCAATTCTTGGAAGCCAAATCCCTGATTTTCACCCGATGTTGACAGGGAAGTTGACTGATGTTTGAGTGGTAGCATAAACTGTTATTTAAAACATTAGCAATTAGACCAATGCAAGCAATTAGCCTTCACAGTGTTTACAGTTGTAAAACTCTTTTAATTCTTTCATTTTCTAAATCTAATTGGCTTACTTTGAATATACATTTCCAGGTACGACCATGATGACATTAAGCAGCGAAGAAAGATGGTTGGATCCAGTTATCTTTCCAAGAGCTCCAAAAAATCTTTGCATGATTTTGGACAAAAGAAAACTCTCCATGAGAAATATCTGTTCAAGTTTACTGGAAATCTGATTTATCTGAGCATCATTTTGTAAACCCTGGAAAAATCAAAAAACCAACATTAATATTGCAGACGACAATAGTGACAAATATATTGCTGTTGGAATATTGTGAGTTTCTTTTAAATCAAATAATACCTGTATGTCGCTGACGGTGAAACCAATGAGAAGATTGAAAAGAATGATTGTGGCAATAACAACGAAGATCAGATACATCAAAACACTGGAAGTATGAAATGTCAGGTTTGTATCGTCATCTGAATGGAACATATCGTCATAATTTAACTCGCCGGTCATCATCGTCAATATTTTCACCATCGTTGGAGCAAATGTTGAAAATTCTTTTTTCTGTTTCATTAAAAAAGCAAATTAGAAATGCTCTAGTATTTGAAATACATATTTGCATATTGCCCAACTCCTCAATTCCTGTAATATAATATGTAATATGGTGAGTAATTTCAGGGTGAGTTTGAATGATTACCTCAGGTAAGAGGATGCTAAATGACAATGCAAATGCAACGAGCAGTGACGAGAAGATGGTGATGAAGACAAGAAACTTTTTAAATACTCTTGAAAGAATTTCGACGTAAACTCCATGATCAGGTAATTTGACAAAAAATTTCCTGTTGAAAAGCGTCCAATGGTATTTGATCCGAGGCAACTTTGCAATTTGACATAAAGTCAATGTCCACGCCAAAAATATTCCAAACTGTAAAGATCATTTTCATTATTATCAATATTTTAAATAAACTAATCTTAAAACATGTTTTGAAGCTTTTTTCACTTACTGCTGAGATTTGGTAGTCCATATGAGTTATTTTTGTGTACGTCTCAAAAGAAATTCGAGGAGCACTTGTTAAAATGAATCCGAGGAGAACACACTGACCAACATTTTCAAATCGAAGATAAAGAGTTCTCAAGCGACAGAATTGAAAAAACTCTTTTATTGCTATTATTGTTGAAATTATGACGATGAGGAACAATAAAATGTTTAAAGCTGGACTTATGTGACACATTTGTGCATCTGCCAAATATTTATCTGTAAACAAAAGTGTATGTTAAAATATTGAGAATCAGGTCGCTTTAGGAAATTCTCAGTATAGTTTAAATTATAGTTTTATAAAAGCATCTTACTAATTTCTTGTGCTGACGAATTATAAAATTCATTTGTAATATTTTTTGTATTTTCTTCCTCGTCCATTAAAGTATTATTTGTAGTAGTATCACTAGAGTTTAAAATTAATGGACACGCTAAGACGAAAATGTAAATAGATGTCCATATGTAGAGCCACAACCATAAAAGCTGAAACCAACATAAAAATTGAAAAATGATAATAACATTTTATGTAGTACTTACAAAGCCTTACTAGAATGAAAGAAGCTATACGTCTACCCTTTTGTGTGATGGAAGAATAGTAGTACGCTTACATGTGAAAGAATAGCAACGTAGCAAAACCATTTGATCTTCTCCCATTTAAAGTGTAGAAAAGCTTGGACTAGAACATTACTCAGTATTTGTCTTCTTGCTCCACTCGCCATTCGTTTCCGATTGACTTGGTACAAAAAATTCGTTTCTTGTCTCAAGGGATATTTACGCGGTGCATTGTTTTCTGTAGACGAATTTCCGTTTGTCACATCATCATAGCCAATAACGGGACTACATAGAAATGAAACCATGTTGCATGAAATTAAAATGACTTTCTAAATAAGGAAAAGTTAAAACGCGGTGAGATTAATAATGACTGAGAGTTTAAGTGTTTTGTAAAGAGTAATAATAATGCAATGTACCCAAAGTCAAGGCAGACTTTAACACAAGCTTTCGTAAAGTCGTAGATATCGTGCTCACTTGTGTCCACATCCTCGCAATCACAATTTTCAACGTAGGAAATACTTTGATTGAGTACCTCGTCCATCGCATTCGGCGTCTTTTTGTAGATTAAACTTAATGGGATTTTTCCGTCCGCAGATCTGAAATCAGATATTAGATACATATACATTATTAGTAAATTCATTATTTAATACCAACATAATACATACATGCAATTAAATGACTATTAAAAATGTGTAACTGTTAATCGACAGATTAAATGTCTATATATGAGCTCAAAATCGTATAAACCCCTTCCCCCAGATTATAGAAAACAAATTTTGCCGTTTTTTACATCTGATCTGAGCCACCTAAAAATCCTCTCGACTCGAGCCACCCCATTTCAGAATTCTAGTTAAACCCGTGTATGATATATATGATGCAATTTCAATTTACATTCGTAACAATAATCATAATATTTTAATTTCATATCACATGTATGCATGCCTTAGCCTTATATGCATACATCACTAATGCAGTAATGGACTACTTTTATAAAAATTAGCCATCATGTTCAAAATTAAATTAGCACTTTAACAATTCTGTCGTACATAATGTAATTGCCATGTACAAACTTTCCCTGAGCCTTTTAGCAGGTACAAATATTATAATCTCTATTTGAGTGAGCTGTCGAAGATTTTCTAATTATTTTCCAATATGTAGTTTGATAACTAAATGACTTAGCAGAATTAAATTAGCAGAGAACATACTACACCGGCTATGTGCTATGCGTATGTATTTAATAATCATAGACGTAAACCAAAGAAGTATTGATATGCGTAGGTCGTAGGTACACTATTGAAAATGAAACTATATTTGAAATTTGTTTCTGTCATTACGTCAATCAATGTCCAATGTGAGAGGAGATTGCTGTCAACAATGAGTGGAGGGATGCGTGCAATAATCGAATCAATCAAATGGACACGGGGATTGAAAGAGTCAAATATATATTTATAAGATTGAGACTGAGATGATCCATCATTTGCATACCTGATGTCTACGTCTGCTTGATTAATGAGCAACTCAATGACGATATGTGTCGCCTCATTTTTGGCAGCTAAAAGCAATGCCGTATGTCCATTGTTGTCCACTGTATTTACAAATTCTTCGATTTGTTCCGCAGCATCTTTATTCTTTATCAACTGATCACATTGCAATAAAACTTTGACGCACATCATTCCCTTCTCTACATTTCCTGTTGCTGCGGCGTAGTGTAGGGCTAAGAAACAATTTGCGTATTTTTTTTTAGTGTTAAAGATTTTTGCAAGATAAAGAAAAGAAAGATTGAAAGAATTTTGTTAAAGACAGAATTGATTTTTACCTGTTCGTCCATGACACTCATCTCGTTCTTTAGGATTGTGAGAACAATTAGGATGATCCAATAGTAGTTTTAAATCCTCAAATTTTCCAAGTCGGGCTGCATGATGAAGAGGATATCTTATTATACATTGCTGAGAACAATGATGAGAACTTTTTGGAGCCACGCATTTCGACAATAGTCTCCGACATTTTCGGACTTTTTTGCGCTCTTTAGTTTCTATCGTTATAGCCACTTCCGGCTGTAATAAATTTGAGGCTGCTGATTCTGAACTTGATCTTGCAGACATTTTGCATTATTTTCCACTTGGATGTAATAATGTCTCGAACTTAAAGAAATAAATATTTTCCTTTGTGTATATCAACAATACAATATTTTATAACCTTTTTTCTATGAAAGTTGAAAAATTATTATTTTAATTATGAAATACAATTTATTCACAATAAGATGAATAAAAAATCCACTGCGTTTGTACTACTGATTAAATGCATTTGTTGGTATGCGGTATACTTATGTAGTTGAAAGAGTTGATCCTACAATAAAATGTGATTCCTCTATTGCTGCTGAATTGTTACTGAGGATCTGAATGCAAAAGTTGTGAACCTTATGTTATACGGTATATACAAATACGTGTTGATAGTTTGGGTCAACTGTCTCAAATGATGCCCTTCCAAGAGATGTTGTGATAATACCCCCAGGATGATTCCAAAACACAACTAATGCCAGTAAATAACGTTTGTATTGGAGCATGGAGGAATAGGTAATAACATAAATTATATCATCCTATGCCAGTCATTTATATGTCCATATTATGTTTGTATTATAATATAAAAGATAATTAATCTACGTAGTTGCACTTGCATTGCAGCTATAGCTATGGTATGGTCCGAACCGAAGAAAATACGATGTGGTATTTAAAGCAAAGCTTTTAGCTTATTATATTTATATGGTCTATGGCGAACGCAAAGCATACTTATTCCAACATAACAGCTTCATTTCCATCCACATCATGAACTTGTAATTATAATTAGTAGGTCTATAGTCTTTTTATATCTGACTGTGCAAAGTCAGCCACTGCAATGCAGTATTGTATACAGGTGTAAATTTTATGTAAAGGTATAAGGATAGGAAATACTGAAGTACTCAGTTAAGCTTTAAGTATGTATATAATAACCACTTTAATATTTCGTTAGCTAAAACCAGTGTAAAGCAAGCAACTGCTTGTGTACATAATACACACAAACTACTCTCTGGAAGCTTTCCTTGCTACAAAGAGATGATGCAATATTCCGAGTTGATAATATATAACACATACGTATACCTACATGAGGAATTCGTTTCATGTCATGTCATGTTTATATTCATTAATGAATAATGATAATAACTATTTGCACATTGGAGAACAAGAGTATTACATGCATCACGTATATTATGTTCCAAGTATTTATTGCTGCAATAATAATATAACGCATTAAGAGAATTGTACAGATAAAAAGCTGGGCATGGCTCTCTTTTGGCTGGGCATTTCGATAACGTGTCTCTATAATTTCCCTAAACATGTTTCCTAAACCCTAATCATAAATATAATGAGACAAAGAACGTTTGCTACACGTTTCACAGGTATGGACTTATTATTGAAAAGTAGAGGATGCTTCGGAAAATTCACAATGAAAGATGAAAATCAAAAATGCGAAATGAGTCACTGCATTTTTCTCTTTTGCCTACGTGCGAAATGTTTTGCTAAAAGACAAAGGCAAAACCATCAAACTATGCAGAACTATAAACTTTTCAAAGAAGGTAAATAGCTCTTCGTGTGCAACAGACATAATTATTAACTTTCATACATAATTTAGAACCTGTCACTTTGTCACACTTTATGAATAATGGGATTTGTCATCTGTAGCAATGTCATCCTGTCTGTGTCCGGTGTACAGAAGAATATGATTAAGAAAGGATTATAAGTTTTATTTTATGGAGTCATTTACATGTAATTCTGCATACAAGGACAATGTTACACATTTTTAGAAGCACTTGAGAAAATTTTGTGCAAATGATAATTATGTGTTAAAAAAGAAGTATTCAGCACTTCACATACATCACTTTTTACTATGCTGCTAAATACGATTTTGTCGTTTCCAGTTGTCGTTCTATAGCCATTATTATCTCTACTTACGTATGCAAAATGAGAAACGTGTGAAAACGTCTGTAACCCATAAAATCCAAAAGAACAATCCAGAATTTAATTTGTTTAAATTAGTCCCAGAAATATTGTAAATACAAAGTAAGATGTAACTACATACTCACATGCTACGCTTTATACCAATTGTTATTGCAATATTATTTCTAAATATTCATGGTTATTACTTGTAAGTATAAACTTATGTATGCCCCAAACGTTGTTTGTACACACGTTTGCAATGAAAAACATGTTTTACAAGTTTTCTTTTGATGCCATCACTTATAGAAATAGAAGTAGAATTCGCCGGGTCAGAAAAACGATTTTACTAGAAAAGTGTCCCACCATTAAATTGTAATGATTGCTTGTACATGTCCATAAGGGAACTATTATTGCAAGCTGAAGCTGCTTCTGCTCTTGCTTTGTCAATAATAATTGAAGGATTAGTATTCGAATTATTTGTATTTTCTTTAAGTGCCAGCAAAAGTTTATCTGAAAATGTATCCATCATAGCAAATGTATTGTGGGAAGCCAAATATCTGATCTGTGTACGCTGATCATACGGTAAATAATCAAGTAGAACATGGTAGCACGTGTTGGAAGGGTTATAAATGTCCTTTTGGGTTTTTTTAATAATGCTGATTGCACTTTCCAGTCCAAGTCTTCGTCCTGTGAGTTTGTGAAAGATTTTAAAGAAACTTTGCATCTTGCCCGACAAAAGAAACGACTCCATCAAATACATCTGCTCAAGTTTGTTAGAGATTTGATTGATAGTACCGTCTTTTTGAAGACCCTGTGTCAAATACAATTAGTCATTAGTAAATTGTTTGTTGTTAAAATAATTACAATACAATAGAAGATTATATACATCACAGATTTTGTGTACCAATAAAAGCCAAAAGCAAACCACTAATATACCAAAGAACATTAGGAGAAAATCCATGTTTTTGTAAATTACGTATACATGAACGTTTGTACAATCATTTTTTACATCTCTAGTCTCTACACACATCACGCACACGCAAAGGGTAAGTAATTAGTGTAAGTCACGACCACATGTTGTATGAACATGTACATGGAGCAACGAACATGGAATGCTAATTGAGAAAAATGACACGAAATCCTACTAAGGAAATGATTTATAGAAACTATAATGAAAAATACATTAAGACGAATGACGACCATACCTGAATATCACTGACTGTGAAACCAATAAGAAGATTGAATAGAATCATTGTAGCGACGACGATAAAGACCAGATATAAAATATGGGAAGCTACTTCAAACACAAGAATCGTTTCTTTTTCTTCGTTGTGAAATACTTGATCATATTCCAACTCTCCTGTCATCATAACAATCAGTTTCATCATATTGGGAATCGGCGACAAGAATTCTTGTTGCTGTTAAGAATAATATAAAAAAATCAAACGAATGCAACTTTTTATTAACGTATTGATATTGTGCTCTTCTATAACAAACAGTATTAGTATAGGGATTTGACAATTTACCTCTGGTAAAAGAATTCTGAACGAGAAACCAAATCCGATAAGTAATGGTGAAAATATGATTATGAATGCCATAACGTTCTTAAAAACCTGAAGAATTCAATATTTTAACATTAGCATAAATACATTTGTAACAAAAATAATATTTTAAATTCCTTTTTTGATTACCCTGCCGAGGATGTTAATGTAAACTCCATGATTAGGAAAACGAATTATGATTCTCTTATTAAAAATTTTGAGCCGTTTGTCTATTCTTGGTATTTTGGAAACTTGACCCAACATCAGTGCCCATGCCAAGAATATTCCAAACTAAAAAAAGCCGCAGACCATGAAATTATTGTTAATGTATTCCTTTCATGTCATTGTAGTACCCACTAGAGGTGGCAACGCACACATTTTTTCAGGCTCGGTTCGAACTCGGTTCGAAAATGACCGGTTCGAACTCGGTTCGAATTCGATACTTGTATTAAAAAATCCGGCTCGGTTCGAGTTCGGTTCGAAAATTTTCGAACCGGCTCGGTTCGAACTCGGTTCGAAATCGTTTTAAAAGGCAAAAATACCCAAAATTGATTAATAGTTATGAAAATAATCCTAATGTTTCAGGCTCGGTTCGAACTCGGTTCGAATATTGCCGGTTCGAATTCGGTTCGAATTCGATACTTGTATAAAAAAATCCGGCTCGGTTCGGTTCGAAAACGAGCCGGTTCAAAAATAATCGAACCGGCTCGGTTCGTTGCCACCTCTAGTACCCACTGATAGGTAGAGTAAAATGAATATAAACATTTTCATATATTCATAGATATCTTACGGCTGATATTTGGTAGTTTATAGGTGTAACAGCGGATTCAAATAGAACTTGTGGAACAGTCAGAAAAATTAAAGTGAGTAAAGTCAATTGACCCAGATTTTCAAATGTGAAATATAAAACGCCCAGTCTATGAAACTGGGACATTTCTTTTAGTGTAATTAAAACTGAAAAGACAGTTAGTATGATCATCGAAGTCTGTGCAGCAGTTGTCATTTCGCAATTTCTCGTTGCTGAAAAGTTTTAATTATTACAATCATTACTTAACACAATAGTAAACTTAATTATGAGAAAAGTTAGTTATAGGTACCGAGGATTTGGTCAGGCTTATTTTGTGAAGGGACACCATAAGGACAGTTTATGGCAAACACATCGATTGCAACACCAATGTAGAGTGAAAGCCATAACAGCTAAAAAAGAACAAACATAAGCAAATATAATAAAAAACACCACAGTGGCAGAAAGTACTTGTATATTTTATATTTGATTTTTAATTGTTTCGTACATGGAAGAAAATGGCAGAATAACAGAACCATTTCAGTTTTTGCCATTTGAGGAAGAGGAAACTTCTTGCGAGTGTGTTACTCAAAACAGATTTTCGTTGTCCACTAGCTCTCTTTTTATTGTTAACCTCAAACAAAAACAATGTTTCCGGATGAGACAACAATTGTCCATTCTGAGCCATAAAACCAATCACTGGCCTACAGGAAATAAAAATCATTTTACATTTTACATATATACATTCTACGATTTAATGTCAAATATACCTGTTGTTGAAAATTGTGCAGTTCCACTTACGCAAAATTCAAACAGACGTAAGAAAAAGATGTTTTGCACTGATCATTGTAATATTTCTGCCAATTCATTAATGTATCCAAAAAGTCCTCATTTTTCTCGCAATTGCAATTACAAGCAAAGGAAACGCTCTGCTTCATCAGAAGGCATAATGCATCTGGAGTATGCATGTAAATATGACATAGCTGTGTAGAATGACCTTCGTTATCTCTGTAAAAATGCAATTCTCATTACAGCAAATACTTATTCCACTACAGTTACATAATAATGCAAGGATCTTGATTCGTTTTTATAATTCTCAAAAATGTTCACTAACAACATATTAATTTTAGCCTTATTTTGTAATAACGTCTTCACGATTTTTGTAGCCTCGTTCTGTGCAGCAATGTGTAAAGCTGTTTCTCCATTTTTGTCCCTTATGTTAACAAACTTTTTCAACCTTAATACATCCGATTCATCTGACTGGTCACTCTTAGTTGACTCTTTTATCTGAGAACATGACAGAAGTACTTGGACACACATCAGACCCTTATCACAATTCGCTGTTAATTTGATATCAAATCAAAATATGAATTATATTTTGCATAAATTGTACGTAAGCATCAGCTCATAAAACAAATCGAATGAAAAGTTTATTTAGGGCAAAATGAGTAAAATTTTATTCTAACCTGCTCCGGCAGCATAATGAAGAGGTGTTCTGAGATTGCAATCTAACTCCAACGGTGAATATGAGCCACAATATGATTCCATCTCTAAAAACGATTTCAACTGCAAAAAATTTCCCCGACGAGCTGCATGATGCAAAGGGAATCTCAAAATACATTCAGGACCACATTGGTGTATCTTTGCCTGAACTGTTTCCATTTGCTTTAACGAATCATCCAACAAAAGTGTTTTTTCCACTGGAACCTCCAGCAGGGGGGCAGATGGCTTCAAAGGGTTAATATTTCCATGGTCCATTGTGGAAATTGTATATAATACGGGAAATACGATTTAAGATACAAGGGAATATTCTGCGTTTGTGTACATTGAACGAAGCCTTTCAAAGTGATCAGATAATTCTGACTGTTTTGTTTGTCGGAGTGATGTGATGACAATAATGAGTGAACAATACAAGTTGTGGGCTCTCGGCGAATATTTTCACACTAGTGAGATAGACAGATAAGATGATATTATCTTTCATGCACTAGACTAGAACACAACATTATATTCACATACAAAACGTTGTGTAGTGGTAGTGTGTATGCACAAAAACACTTCGAGCACAATGAAACGGACATGACATTTTTACTCGTATAGTACTGACTAGGTATATTATTACTTGCCAACTAAATATTAAACTTATACTCCGTATGCATACATATAGTTAAGCTGTGTACAATCTCATGTACTGCTTAATGTATAATTAATGCTTTATTGCATGACGTAAAATCGTCAGAGCTAGAGGATGAATGCAGATGACTATACAACTATTACCATTGGCTTCGTGTATAAAGTGTACCTTACATAGATCTGTATAAGTGGTGCATACACCTAAAATTTTACAACTCGTGATATTAGTAGTAGGTAAAGTATGTTGTATATTAAATAAAGGTATCATTAGCTACTTATGTAATACCAATCTACCAGGTAGACTCTACCTAATAAACACAACGCAACAGCAACATAAGTATCCGCAAAACGCACAGAATTATAATAATAATACGTACATACCAAATAAGTTAAGGATGTAAGCAGTTTTTTTTTCGTTTAAAACTTTGCCGATACAATTACACAAAATTGTCATTAATGTTAATTCACTGTCATTGTCTGTCCGCTGAATGACTTGTAGTTATCTGTAGAGTGAGTACAGTCAACAGCCTCCACGTCGTCGGTGTCATCGCTATTATTTAATTACTAATGTACATTATTTGTTTACGTTTATCATCCTTACTAATACGTCAATATGATGAACAAATAATATTAAAACTCATCTTTAGCAAGCATACTACTAGTACAAAGAGTAAATATAGTATCTACTGCATCCATTACCTGCATTTCTTATGATATGATGTCATTTGTTTGATCTTATGTTTTACTTTTTTGCGAAAACGTAATATAGTAATGACTCCGTGACATATACCTAATAATGTGGTATTATTTATTGACCCCTCTATGCAATATATTTTTATACATATATTTATATACCTTTATTATACAGCGTGTCCAGTTGAGAATGTCCCATAGGACATTTACATGGGGTAGACTAGTCCCTTAATTAGTCCT
>JAQFYB010005902.1:0-13189 GCA_034694085.1 Pogonognathellus longicornis | reverse complement strand
CTTCATTATGTGATAAAGTTGTGAGGTCTATTTGTAACAATGTCATTTAATCCTCTCCGAGCAATGCATTAGTAACTCCATAAATGCATAATCCCTATGTGGTATATTAATATTCTTACACCGAGAATAAAACTACATTTACATCTACGTTTGCAGGTTTATAGAATTCATGTAAGCGTACGCTATGTTTCTAGTACTATCAAACCTATAACATGTATTAATACTCGTAAAGCCTTTCGTCTTCATGATTCAGTACTGAACCAAATCACCTCGACTGTGTTATTTTGGTATTGTTCTTAGCTTACTGACAGAAGCCACCTAAGGCACAACAACTGTAATAAGTACCTACTTATCTTGTTTTCACACTTACATTGTGTTTTCTGTAACGCTCTTGTAATTTTACAGCTTTTAGAGCACCTACGAGAAATAATATACATATATTCCTATTTATTTGGTGCGAAGTAACCTGTACTGATAATTCAAAACGAATTGAAAAAATGATTACTGTACTGTATTCTGCTATATCTTGGTATAGCATTAATAGTGCAAAAATAGTTATTAATTTTATTATCGTCATGTTTCTTATGTACCTGAACTTCAAGTCTTATTGATGTTGTTTTAAGTGCATTTATCTAATGAATTATAGCTTTATTTGACTTGATAATAATAATGATTAACTGTAACTTTTCTTACCCAATTTATTTGAAAATAATCTTATACTAGGTACATATGATTTAATTAAATTAAACATCAGGTTAGTCTGAATCTAATGAGGAATATAATATTTTATGTGGAATGTTTGATGACAAATCTGTGCAAAATGTGTGTTTAATGTAGCAGATCTTGTAGTTTTGACAGAATCTGTTAATTTTAGCAAGAAAACTTGAAGGAATTCCAAGGATGCTAGGAGTAATTACAACTAAATAGGTATGTGATGTAAAATTCTACAATAATAGACTATAAGCACCGTTGTAAATTGGGCTTAAATAGTAAAGTGTAATCTACGACACAACGACCTGTGAACAAGCATGATGCATGAGAAGTATGCGAATTGCAGTAAATAAGTTACGTAGAATGAGTTGGAATATTTCATGCCGAGTTATGTACGATAACTTGAAATTGAGGTAAATTCCCGTTAAATTAGTCAAAAAACATTTGGAAAAGTGTTTAATGACTTAAGATAAGCGTGATCCAAAGATACCTACCTTGATGTTTAACATTGTAAGTGTAATAAGTAAAGTCATAAGATAATGAGAGCATCGAGGCATATCAAGAAGAGGATCTGAAGTTATTGCATGCGTTAAATTAAAAGGAGTTTCATAAAAGATAAGAGATAAAACGAAAGAGTTGATTTGCTCAAGGTGAATAAAAAAAGAATATAAACAAAGCAAAAGCAACAGTTATTCTTTCTCTGTGCAAGCTCAACAAGGTGTGTTCTCTCCTCCTGTTTCCTTTTCTTTTCATTCTTTCTGTGTTCTCCACAGCCACATACTTACTACTACATACTACATACTACGAACCTACAGTCATCAAGTCACGATACACCAATCTCATCTCCCTCACTCACTCAAACACCAGTGCAACTGAAACAACAGTAGTGGTTGTAGTATTTGTATCTGGCAGTGCATTGCATGTATGTAGTAGCATATATATAACAAGCGTATAAGCACAGGATGAGTGACGAGCAGCGGCTTAGCACATCACAATAGAAAAGAAGTGCTGCACCCATTTTGTAATGATATTATAAGTGTACACGACCTACAGGCCACAACAAATCTAGACAATAATATTTTACTCCTATAAACATAACATTGTTATAACCCAAGATCCAACTACACAACAACTGACAACAACAATACATCAGCTACTATCTCTGTCTAAATGCCTTCACCCATCTCAATAAATTTTTCAACTTGAACTGTCTTTTTATTAGCACTAGCAATACTTGCTTACTTGTACTTCTGCATTTCATATATACATAATACGCTATTACTAATACTCATATAGAGAATGTGTACATGAAAGCGTGTTTGAATAACGTGTATAGTATGTATACAGATAGTATTGGCACTGTCATCTGAATAATTGTTATTCTTATTCCTGAGTGTCTGAACACAATATACGATAACAAATCGTATTTATTAAAGCATTGTGCACAGATGAAATCAACTTTTTCTAAAACTCACACGACAGGTTGAGTTGCGGCAGTGCAACTGATTTGAACCACAAGGGAAAGTATTAAAGTTATTAGAAATAAAGAGAGATGAGCTCAGGAGTTATCTTGAAGTGTATAATATGATATATGAGGAGTATATATAGGATGTTATGGTGCACATACACACAATACACAGTGCATGTATAACATAACTAGTCTCAAGTAGGTGGTTGATGTATATGGTCAGATGAGATAGATTGGGAGAAGAGGAAGGCTAGACTGTTACTGTTGCAGAAGTGAATTCTGTTAGAGAGATGCAATACACATTGGATGTAGTCTCCTATTAGAATATTATCATCTGTAAATCCGTTCCAAATTCCTTAGCCGAGTTATGGCCTAAAAGTGAAATATTGAACAGGTTTAATATGTAAATAAATAAACAGATCCTGATCCTAATATGATTTGGCATCTTCCCTCACAACAGTCTTCTTTCCTACACCATTCATCTTCTCTCTTTCTCTCTCATTCACTCGCTCGACTTCATGTCAACTCAATGCACTTCCACACTTAAACTCGTCTGCTACACATTCAACCAACTACTATCGCACTCTTTTCAAACTCGCATTTGCCAGTCTTCTCTGTATTAACCACTCAATCCAATCTCCCTCTATAATAACAATAATAACAGTGTCATAGTCAGAGAGCAAAACAAAAATCTATACGCCAATTCAATGCTAAGGTCATTTGATGATGCTCCTTTATTTTGTTTGGTTTAATACGTGTTGTATACACATAGCTACAAATACATTACACACATCTATACTACAAGATAATACCTTACCTTTCTCAGAAGTGTAACATTTAACTACATTGCATACGTACGATGTACATATGGTATGTATGCAGTATTACAGTTTGGTATGGTATAGTGGCAAAGAAAGATGGCAAGTAAAACATGTAAAGTAAAAGTAAGTCAACAACTTTGATTCGCATAGACTTTGTATTCATGTTTTAGATTGATATACCTTTGTATGAGCCAATAACTTGATTTCATCCATTATATACAATGCATATTATGCTCTAAGCTAATGTCTATATACTTTCAAACAAAATTTCTTACTCTGCTTCTATAATATCATCATATTATTGTCCTGCAAAGTGCGTTGCTGTGAGTAGTACGATTGAAGAGTGTATGTTGAGAGTTATATTCCCTCACTCTGAGTTCATAAGTACAAGTGGTTTAGTAACTTCCTGAAGACACACATATACATGTACATACACAAGCTACAGTGTGGTCCATCGCTTCCTAGAGTAATGTAATGCACCTACCTACCTATATTTTATTTACTGTGCTAGGAGAGTGTACACACCTAATTTAATATTATTATGGAAATTCCTGCATGTGATTATCTGCAGATTATGTTTTGCCAAGTATCTGTACAATTATCTCCTCACTTCATCAATTTATGGTTCACATTAAACTGTTTTCTTTTTCAACTACTAATTGCTGCCGTTGTTTAATTGACGGTGTAGCTTGTAGCTGTACGCTTCAGCAGTGTCACACGTACTTCTATCCACATATGAACGTTGATGAGCAATTAAATATTTAAATTTCCAATGCACAGGTTTGTCAATAACGCTTTATTTATTTAGACGAGACCTGACTAACGATTGTGTCGATTACCTATAGCTCTGGTAGGTATTCTTGTCACATCATCTATCATTTAAGGTTCTGTAATCATTCTGTAAGAAAATAGTAATAACACAAGAGAAAATTCTGAAAAAATTCGCGTCAATCATACTCTTTTAAAATTATTTAATGGCAAATGCTTGGTAATTGCGGCCTCGTTGTAAATACTTGATTCTAAGACGGAAAAACTATTAAACAATAAGAAAAAGTCTTAATGAGCAAAGTCAACAACTGAAATGCTCTCAGAGCATCACCACATAGCAATAAATTACCACAACCACCCATGTAAACTTAAGTGCAGTAAAGTTCTGTCTATAAAAAAGCAGATTATAGCACAAAGTACCTGTCCATGCGTACGATATTGCAGTTCCTTTGAAAAAGAGAAGGCAAACTCAACCAGCAGAATTTTTAAACATAGCAGATTACGAAGCAGAGTAAAAATGAGACGTAAAGTGAGAAGGAAGGAGAAGGACCAAATTCTAATATTATTTTTTACCTCGGGTTATTATTACGATTAAGTACTTCACAGAGTCTAAAAACTTTTATCAACATCACCGCAATCTGGTCCCAAATGTTAATTGGGTTTCGTTTGGATAATAACATGAAAGCCTAATCTTCTTTTCCAACTCGTAAGAGACTGCTCTGTAATTTGATTACACTTTATACTTCACATAGAAAGCAAAGCATGAAGCACCTCCACATACTTCTAAAAACATTGCAGTGCATTATTGGTGGCACAGTAAAACCACAATGTTTTGGCTGTACTACAGATATGCAAAATTCTCTGCAAAGGAGAAACACAGAGGAAACGACATATCGGACTCACCGCATGGCATTAAAGCAAAAAAACTCGGCATTTGCATACAAAAACAAAGAAAATTAGAATTTCCCTGTAAAAACTTGCTTTTATAAGATACTGTAAGAATTAACTGTTACCACTACCCCTTCTCATCACATTACGAACAACCATACGATTATCAGACAGGTTGACTGGTCTGTGAAAAATGTAACGTGCATTAATAAAATAAAAGTCATTCTCATTCTCACAGCATAATGAAGACTTGCATTTCAATATGGCGTAGTTTAGATAATTGCAATCATGTATTGCAATCGAACGGACTTGCTACAGGCAGATATTTTCACTTGTTGTGGGGAGCAATTACCACGCACACAAGTTCTACAAACCATAGGACACCGTGTGAGTGTGTGAGTTGCGTTTGGGCTGCATTTGCAGAACTAAAAAATTGGTTTATTGACTCTTTCCTACATTATGTTTGGCAATAGAGAAACTCTAATTTATAGATGTGTGTTTATGTCGGCACATTATTACACACTAAACTCCACAGTCCACAGCAGTAGTTCATAGTGGTAGCACACAGCACACCGAGACCCTATGACGCCAATGCAATGTGTGTAATGGGAGGTTATAGACACGAGAAAACAATCATAACATCACTCACTCTCTTGCTACTCCATACCAGCACACTCATAAACATATGCGAAAATTTGTTCACGTAGGACCTTAAAAAATACATTTGATTCTGCTGCTTTGTTTATGTTTTGCATCGAGTCCAACGTTTAAGTAGCAGAAGTTACGCTAATCTTAATAATATCTGTATAATACGCTTAACAAAAATGCGTAGATTTTCATTCATTATCATGTTGTTTGCCACAGGAGCTACTTACCAGTTTGCTCAAGCACTGTCTGTGATTTGGAGAAGAAATGAGTGCTTTAACTGTATTTGTATTGCGTCGTGAGTGATTTGACTGAAAACGCAGTGACGTTACAACTGAAAATATTGGAGAACTAGCTGTGTAACATTTCAGAGATTGTATATACTCTATTGAGCTGCTCCTGTGCAATGCACAAAGGATTATTACTTATGATGGAATTGATCTCTGTACATATAAGAGTAGTATGAGAGGGGTATGTTGTATGGGGTATATTGTATGGTGGTGGAAGTGAATGTGGTTGGTGAGGGGCATAAACATAAGGAGTATTTACATTCACGTAAACCACAAAAGAGAAAATAAAAGCCAAGATCACAATTAAAGTTTTTAATGAGTTCAACAGAGCCGGTTTGTGTCACACACATAACTTAGCTCTTGGCCTGTCTTTACTCTCAACTCAAGCTCCTTCCATCCACTTCCCTTGACTTGGTTTTACTTCTTTTAGGCCTTCCTTTCATCCTCCTCACAACAAACTCTAATGTCTTAGCCTCAGCAGTCTTTTCTACTCTGTATAAGTCTACAGCAACTTAAATACTTTCAATCAAATCCTCAATCCATAAGAAGGAACATTGAACAACAATAACCCAATGACTTTTGTTACATTAATCTTAAGTCAAGTGAGTAACCGTGCGAGAGTCTGAGACTGAAATGGCTGAGTGGAATTACACGGTGGAGTTGAATGTTGAATGGATGGATGAAATGATACAAGGAGAGTGTGCTCTCAGATGAAATCAGAGAAGCAACTGGAAAAACAACATGAAGGAATTAGTGTTCTGTTTTGTTTTCTGCTCGTTCTTCTTTTGTATTGTCATTTGTTGCTGGCGTTGCGTTGTTGACGTTCCTGTGAAACAAGACAACCCTCGCTCAAATCCATGTTCACATCCAAATTCATTACTTTCGCACACCAACATTTAAAACAATGGCAGAGTCAATCAACCAAATATTTTCTAGACTTGTTCACAAAACTCTCTAGCAGGCAAACGCTCACTTTTACAACAAGGGAAGACAAGGAAGGAAGGAGGTATAGAGACTTTTACACAATACACCTCATGTTTTTTATAGAAACAGTACAGAGCTAGCAAAAAACCTAGAAAATTCTACGATTTTTTGCGTTTTCTCATTTCTTAGTCAAATATTTGTTTCAGTTTGTTCTTGGATCAATTTCACTTTTCTATGTTGACATAATGGAAGAGTTATATTACTTTCTTGGCAGTTGTACGCTGTTTTTCACTCAAATGCATCGCAGTATCTGTAGTAGTATTCTTTCTCTTTCCAATTTACGGATAACAAGTAAAAACAAATTAGTGTGTATTGGGTTTTGAACATGTTTTTGTAGTTTTTATCGAAAGATTGTTTATGTAATTTTGTAGTCTCTTCAACTTTGGTTTCCTTCTTTGCTAATGCATTTATCATCAAAGCATTATATTATTTTTGTAGGGAGAGAGTTTTTCTGTTTACTTACAAGGCATAGTTCAAAGCAATAGTTGTAAGTTTGGTTGCGACTCGCAATAAGTGATGTATACAATAGACTACAATATTATACATACACATAATGAGTTTAATTAATGTCATTATTATTTTGCTGTGTTTTCTGAGGGCATTGTAAAAAGATCAAAAAATCTACTTACATAATGTATTCAGGCTTCCTAAATTAACATGTATTTATTTCAGTTTATGTTTATAGATACAGTATAAGTTGAACTATCTGATACATACTTACTAATACTTCTAAAATTAATGATACAGCATTGATTTTTATAGGCGAACTATAGCTATTTAATACAATGATACATTATAGCTATAGGTTACGTTCATGAAGAGATTTTCATTTAAAGCATTCTTTCCATTGTATTGAATTTTCTTCTAAAGTTGTTAGTTTCACACACATTGTGAGCTCAAGATTTTACATGACTATATTAATTTTAATATTATTACTCAATTATTAGACGGTTTATATAAAATAATAAAATAAAAATTGCAATTTCCTGCACAATATACTTGAGTTGTGTACAAGTACTTAGGTAGCGGTTTCACTAGTACTTGTGAAACCGCTACAGTTCCGTTTTCGTGTGCTGTGTAGCAACCTACTAAAAAAACTTGATGATGTTATTGCGTAATAGAAAATGAAAATAGTAACAAATTTTTGGCTGCTGGATGCATAGGCGTAGCCAGAACTCGGTTTCGGGGTGGGCAAAATAGCAATATAAGGTTAAAATCTTCTTTTTATCACGCGCAGTGCAAAAATTTAAAGTAATTTGAGCCAAAATGAACCAAAAATGCTTAAAATTTAAGCGATTTTGCTTGCTTTTACGGTAAAATAACCTCGTTTTTTGGTATTTCTGAGAAGGAAGGATTACTCTATTGCCCAACCCCTGGCTATGCCAGTGGCTGAATGTATAGTTATAAGTATAATAATATAGAAGCAATGTTCTTCGGCGAACTAACAACAGTGCTTATTCCATTTATAACATAGATGATCTCCAAATGAATGGGTAAAACGGAACGGATGCACATTTATTTTATGAAATCGTATTTTTAAGATGGTTTTCACTGAATGTCCAAGTTGGCTATACAAAGCACTGAAAAAATATGAATGTAAAAACAAATAGCGGACATGGGACGGAGCTATGTCGGCACAAGGAAATGGAAAATATATTCATTCATAAATCCGATTCCTTTTTAACAGACTGAATGTGCTTTTACTGTTGTAGTGCAAATGGGATTGTAAATTGTTCATGCACAGAACTCATTCACTCTCCTCAACTGCAAACCGGAGATTTAGTAAGTGAATGACTAAGTGGTTCGGTTTCCTTCCCTTCTCCAGTCCAAGCAATCCTCAGTCTCATAGTCTCATCGTCAGTGTTGTGTACACCACTTCTGTTAATGTATAGTGTGTACAAACACAGATTCACAGATACTCTTCCACGTTCAATGCATCTGGAGAAGTAAGATGTGGTTCTCGTGTTGCGAGTACTGGCAGTGCAGTCGGGAGTCGGAGCACAGACATGAAATATTATTTTCCTTCTCGCTGCCCTAAGTAAGCAAAAAGGGAGAAAGCACTTTCGCTGTTGGGTGTATAATAAAATCTGTAGCAACAACTCTGCTCAGAATGCAGAAAAAAGCTATTATCTGTACTTGTACTGCAAAACACACAAGTAGCTCCCACTTTCATTTTAGATTCAGACGATCACAATGCTAGTTCAGATGCTTTTGTAGACTTTATCTGCACGTATGATGCATGATACACAATGACTGAATACGAGACATGACTCTAATAGAAAAATAACAATGCCATCCAACCTTGATTGACGGATTTTGTTCACATTGATAAAAACCCCAACTAACTCAACAGTAGTGTAGCAGTGCGTATCACATAAAGCATTTTACGTGAAGTGCTCGTTAGTCATTGAGTGTTTTCACACACAGACTCCAATGCAATTTTACTTATTCGATGCTCACTCTATTTGTTCACGATGGAATATACCTACCTTGGGCAATTTAAAACGGAATACGAACATCCTCAAGCAATTTCTACAGAGACACATATCATTGTCTATACAGATATTTGTTTTATACTGGCACTCTTTTACCATAATGTGTCTGCATGTTCTCTACGTTCCACCCTTCGGCTTTTCCCTTTCAAAGTAAAAGTAAATAAATGTACAGCACACAACTCTAATCCTAGCCATCAGGGAAAAAGCTCGTATAGAATTTAACTGTTACCGTTCTATAGAAGGACTACCATTTTAATGCACAACGCTTTCTGTAGCCATTTGTGACTTGTGGCGTAACTGATAGCGAAATTCGTGCATTGTGTGTACTCAACTGACTTTATAACACAAAATATTTAATATTTCAAATTGTATCCCTGTGTAGTGAACATGTATAGAACCATCATGATATGTGATATATTTATTATGATACACAGTAAACTAATACATTCAGACATTCTAGTAGCGAAATGCAAACCACGAAGATATTTGGATCATTTCTGCACTAGTGCAAAGGAAAAGTTTTCACTTTCAAGTCACATAACTACACATATGTATTGTATCTGTATATATATAGAATACAGCGTATAGCGTGTTTTATTCATCATGACATGGCGATAGTGCCGTAGACAGCACACATACAGTACCTAAGGGACATTTCCAATTTCCCGTCCAAACATAATGGAATTTAGCTTTAGCGATTCCGTACAGTTCACTTTTAATCGAATGAATTAACATAAGTTGCCAGTCTACAAAACTACCTCAAATTTTAATGCATATAAAATAACTGACACTACTAAGGTTATAGCCATAGATCCAATCCTGGTCCTAGACAGTCCTAGTTAGTTTATAAATTACTTTGCGATACAGATATTGCAAAGAGATTTTGTGTTTTAGTAGAACAAAAGAGTGGAGGCGCTTATTGAGTTGATATTCATGTTCCTGCATTATCATGAAAATGATGAAGTCAATGCCGTGGGTGGTGTGTGTGTACAACTAATCTTTCGTTTTTCACTAGTAAATTCCATTCGCGTTGCTAACTTTTCCCTCTGTGGATATTCTACGATATCTAGGAGCGCAATGACATTCTGTAATTATATAAAATCACTTTCTACATAAGCTTACAGGGTATGAGAAATATTTACACATGTATTGATTAAAAAAACTACCTATACCTACCCAAAAAAATTGGTGTATTGTATGAATAAGGAATTCCGCTATGTATTTCACACGTGTTCTAATAAATGTTGTTGATCTTCGTTCCTTTGATGTTTCCATTTCACCCAAAATGAAATATACAAAATTCCATTAGTAACAAATACCTGTGTGTGAATGCTGTTTGGTGAAAATTTACGATAGAGCTGGATGGATAGGATAGCAGACACGCTACTTACTTAAAGACTTAGATAACTGGTAACTCTACTGAAAACATAACACGTTCTACCTACACTTTCATACCAATAACGATCAACCTGAATTCACCAGTTGTTACTTGTAAGACCCAGACCTTAGCATTGCGTTTGAGTTGCTTGGAATTATATCAACAACAAATAACAACCTATATCTCTAATACAATATCACTTTTGCTGCTACCTACCTGCGTGATAATAGTATAAACATTCAAATGATACACAAGACGCAATTCACAATTTGGGATGAAGGAAATCTACGACTCTGCCTCCGAGGAAGAACCTTTTAAGGCTAAATAAGCAAACAAAATGGTCAAGATCAAGATCAGTTTAATACTAAGTGTACTGAATAAGAGTTGCATAGGATGAAATCGCACACATAGCACTAAATACGCATAAAACAACTGTGTGAGCAATAATCCATATCCTATTATACAGACATATTATTATAGAGTCACATACGCAGAATGCACACACACCACTACCATACCACCACCCAAAGAATACGAAGCAATGCATTTTTCAAATAGTTTCTGGGCAAATACAAATTATAATTGTTTGTTTCTTGTAACACAACATAAGTATGTCAGGACGAGTCTATAAACACGTCTTATCTTTTAGCTGCTGCTTTACTGGCTTCTTGGCTCTTTGCAATTCCTTCAATATGACCAACTCTTATTTCTATGTATGCATTATGAACACAACCATAAAATTCAGTTGAATACAATATACATACTAGGCAAAGGCAAACTGTACAATAATATCTTATACATATAAGATATTGTTCTAGTGAGGTATGTGTGTACCTGATATGTATAAGCCACAAGTTGAGGATAAGCATCTCACACATCTCCCTTTCCTTCACCTCCATCTTACATATTTTATATTGTTACTACAGATATTACTGTTTCCCTTCGCCATACTATGTGTTCGCAATTCTATATGGTGATACATACTGAGATAGTATATTGTATGTATGTGTAGTGTACAATGGTATGAGGCAGTGGCAGTAAATCCTAGAGATGAAGCTGTGAACTGCTCACATTTGCTTGTCTATTAATCTTCCGTTAACATTTATCGGTACAAATAACATTTGGATATTCAATTACACGAGTAGTAGTTTTTGTTTAGCATCATATATTAATACAGATACCTTGGACTTGGACTCACAATAGCCCTGTAGAGCAGCATGCAATGGCTATAGTGTTCTTATCTATACTCCATTCCTTACTTCATCTTTCAAATGCACAATATTGTGAGATGAGCACCATGGATGATGGTAAAACTAGAAGCACAGCACAACAGACAGAAAGCATGTGTTGCAATGCAGTGATAGTCTTTATCTCATGTAGACTGTAGTACACTACACAGTATGCATACGCACACATTGGACTTGTGCAGTCAAGTTCAAGTCCTTGTCTTCTTGTAGCAGTTTGTAAAGTTAATGAGATCAATCGGGCTCTTTGGTTTGAGTTTGTATAATAATGTGGACTAGTCAACATGAGACGCTTATTACAGTATACTAGTAGTAGACACACCTAACCTACGTATTTCCTCTGCTGTTGACTGTGTAGTTTAGATTGTTGTTTAAGAAAGAACACTGCACACATAAATATGTACAAGAAAAAGATACATAGAGTTTGCCATGTAAGGAATGACTGCAGCACTATTGTAGGAACACAATGAGAAAGGAACGAGAGCCACTTGTCATAAAATAAACTCGTAATGCAAATTAAATGGACACAACCCAAATTCGAAGAGCTTTGCTTTGATTCTACCCGAATTGTTTGGTTGGTTCGCTTTGAATGTAAGTTGTACATTAGCTCGTAGGTTGAATGTTTTGTACTTTATTGGCATACTACTAGCACATTGTACACTGCACTAGTAGTATACAATTGCCAATTGAATGGTTCTTGTCAGTGGCCCCACTTTTGGCTCTGTCAAAGTTCTGTATGAACTATTTTGCTTGTAATTGTAAAAATCATGTTATGGTTGTAGAGTGGATAGTTATTGTCTGTTTGTGCGTCGCAGTCGTAATGCATTTACAAAAGGAAGCAAGTTTCTAAATTCAATTTATAGTCGTTTCACCATGTCTTGCTAGATAGGCGGGAAAAGTTTTACTTTTACTACTTCTGACCATTAAGCCCAGCTATGGTTTCACTCCAAAAAGTTGAGCGTTCTTCACCCATAGCTTAGCATAATAATTAAAGGTTAATAATTTTATAATTATAATCAATAATATGTGATGCAGTGTTGTATTGTTGCAGATGTGTTGTATTGATAAGGTATACTAGGACTCTAGGACTACACCATTCTAATTGAAATTTTGAACAGGAGGAACGTTTACGTAGAAACTGGATATAAGAGTATAATAATAATCATTCTTAGCTATTCTCGATGAAATTCAACTTCTATAATTAGTTTTAACATAGCAAGTGGTTGGTTCTTATAGCTCACAGAACCATCTCCTTTCTGGTTTTAGTTATACCATGACACCCTGTCAGGTGCCGTATGCGCTGACCCTCTGTCTAAAATCCAAAAATTTGACCCTATAGCAGGCCTATAGCCTATCAAAAGTATAATTTCACCCTATTGCAGACGGTATGAACTTTGACCTCCTGGAAATATGCCTTGGCGCCATAGCCCGGCATACACTACACTATTTCGCGTGTAAGTGTAAAATAAGTGTAAAAGTGTAAACTCTACACTATCT
>JAQFYB010005901.1:0-13192 GCA_034694085.1 Pogonognathellus longicornis | reverse complement strand
ATTAAAATTGCTCTCCACATAACCTTGCACAATTTCCTGTGCAATTTTGGGCTCTAATTTTTACGTTCCGACAATAAATGCATTGCAAAATAAATGCAAAATATTTTGCCCAGTATTTTTAAATGCACTGTTTCTAATCTCCCGTATTATTTCAGATTCAGATAAAATAAAGCCAAATATTGATTTCATAATAATATTATTATTTTCATTATTATTAAAGTTTCATCTTCATCCCTGAAAATAGTTTTGTCGGAATGAGTGCCAGAATTTTAGGGAAAGAGGCATATAAAATATAATATACGAAAAGAGCGGGATGATATTGTAGTGCACTTGCTTGGGAGCAGAACAACACGTGGAATTAAATAAGTCCGGCTCGCAAGTCGCAACCTGTTGTTGTGAATGTGAAAATGTGATTGAGTTTTACTTTTAGCCATAAATGTTCCCTATAGATATCTTTGAGCGCGGTGCAGGCAAAACCATATTTCATATTTTTTATAAATAATTGTATTCGAGTAATTCGAGTCGATAGTCTCAATAGCAAGCAAATGAGCTATTGCTGTGCAGGCTGACTGCAATGAAATGTAAAATCGCTAAATTAAATATTTTGTTTTATTGTCAAATTGTCAATTGTTGATTGTATGTTCAGTGAAAAGTAATTATTTTAGAGAAAACATTACTGTCGTGATTCGCGAACAATGAAATAAGAAAGCAATATCGATGATCGAGCTGGACAACGGGTGACGGGTGACGGGACAAGCAAGCGGAGCAGGCTTGGCCATTGTTCAGTGTCTTCATCAGTTCATCATCAAAAAATCATCATTGTCCATTGTTCAGTCACCAGTTTGTTTGAAAGTTCAAAGTTTCTGAATTAGTTCGTGTTTGTTCAATGTTTTCTGCTGTTGACTGTAAAAGTAATGAATCAATGATTCAGTTTCAGTGTCATTAGACTAGAAATTATAAAAATGTGAACAGTCAACAAAAATGACAAACTTTGTTCACTAGCGATACATGTACAAAAACAATTCTTTTTACGTTCAACGTTTATATATATACAAATTATACAGTCAACATTAATAATATACATATAAAATATTATTAGAATTTATTTTTAACTACATTTAACCTCAAATTCATTTTTATATCTTATATATTTTTACGAAGCTTTCTAAGTATAAAATAGTCGCGAGACGAAAATAGGATTAAAAATGGCATTATCTCTTGATGTATGGGAAGCTTTCCCGGAAGTAAACAAATATTCGAAGAACGGAAACTTAGTCATCAAAAAATCTGATGGTAAATCGTAAAATTATTTATTACTATTGCTTGACTGGATTATTGGTTTAGTTCGGTCGTCGGCGGATTAATTGATCGGATATTTAAAAAAAAAACTATGCAACGAAAACAATCAACAATGCATATGTATTTTTGAGAATGTACTGCATAGTTGAATGAATGTATGTGTCTATAATATTAATGAAAAACTATCCATCACTAAACATTATGGAACCTGCTTTCGAAATAAGTAAAGAAATATAAATTGTGTTTACAGGTTGTCTTAAAGCCACAAACAAGGGCGAGATTTATGTGTGTTGTGGGCGAGCTTTCTTAACGGTGGAAAGTCTGACGAATCATGCAGAGGGAAACTGTCTTCTTTTAGAGGAGAATTCTGAAAAGAGACCGAAGAAATTCAAGGAATTGTCTAATCAAAAATACCTTTCTAATTTGTTATTATTGAAACCTGCTTGTGAAGAAGACAGAATAATTAAGATGCTGTCTCGAAGATATAATTTACCACTTGCTGCGGTCGTTTTGGAAAAGGTGGATCCCTCAGTTGCATTTGACACAAAGAGTGAGAAGAAAACGCTACGTATTTCTCCTGTAAAAATGGGTAATAACAATAAAAGAAGATTGTCATCTACATTGTCAGATGACGATGATGGAAATGGGCTTCTAAACATAAAACCGGTGAGTACACCATCCGTATTGTCAACGTCATTTGATACGGTGGTAGCCAAAATCCTACAAAAACCATTTCAGTGTGTTTATTGTGTTTTCGCATCTAAGTTTTTCTCAAATCTGAGTAATCATTATAAGGTAAATCTTATAAATTGATTTTAGCATTCAAACAGCTTTGCAAAATCGAAATTGCTTCTGCCAATAATTTTTCACTTTTATTTTTAATCATTACATGAGCCTGAATTTGTAAAGCCGGATCAAGAATGGGTACCGTGTGACGTCACAACGGTGCCCAAAATTAAGTTTCCTAATACTTGGCATTGTAGGATTTATAATTTTACCATTTTTTTAAAATTGGTAAATGTTTTTGAAATATTAAATGTATTGACCCTTTAGCTAAGTTTTCTTGCTCTAACAACTTCTACTCCTAAAAATTAGAAATACTAGGTCGAAAATTCCCCACGTATTTGACTTAGGGTTTTTTGTGAGATTTTGTGGACATGGAAAGAAGCCGGTATCTCCACCCCCTGTTATCTAAGGTACTTAAGGTAGGTTACTCATTGATACAAAATAGGCGTGTTTTCTTTACCCGGCTTTACAAAATATTCAGGCTCACATGCTATTGCGATACATTTTTAAAAATGAGGTTTTTGAAACGACAAAAAGCATTCATTATATTAAATATTATTTTAATATATTTTTATTCAGAGACAGCATCCCGAAACGGAAGAAGCTGATGTGAATTATAATTCACACAATTTTTCGGCAAAGACAATGCCCATGAAAAGGTAGGTGTTAATAAACTAGTTAACATTGATGTCAACTCAATAAATAAGAGTATTTTCTGTTTCAATTATAATTGAGACAAACGTACAATTAACAAATAATTAATGAAGAATGCACCTTTGATCTACCTTTGATCAGGATTCACTCTAAAACGGGAGGTGCTGCGGGTAGATACCAAATATGCAAATTATGTTCCAGAAGAGTGACCAATTTGAAAGATCACATCAAGGTTGTTTATTTTAACTAATTATTAATTTGTAAGTAAAATCATCATTTTAATTAAAAACTTTGATTGTTACATCAACTAATGTTGAGTAATTTGTATGCAGAATTCGCACGTCAAAAATGGAAAGGAATGCAAATTTTGCAACTCGTCGTTTTCTTCAACTAAAGGATTAAAAGGTCATATTACAAAGTTTCATAATGCAATACTAAAGCACAGCACCGCAGTACAAGACAATTGCTCAAAGAAAGGCTCCAAAATATCAGTTAGTGACGAGCAAAGACCAAGGTCAGTATATAAAATAAATACTTTAATGAATCCAATTGCAGCTTTCCGATTTAAAGTTTTTCCGCAAGACAAACAATTGGTTAATTAAGTGTATAATTGTTACAGGACTCTTATTAGTAACATGGATACACCCAATTCGTTAAAGTGTGATTTGTGCCGTATAAAATTAAGCAGTGAGCTACAACTAATAAATCACAAAAACGTAAGTAAAGTTAGAAATGAGAAAGGTCTTCAGTGTTCACACAATTAATTCTGTCGAATATTTGGGTCTTATCAATGAAAAAATCGGCTAAATTTCGAAATGTTAAATGACTTTGCTTCTCAAGAGTAAGTTACTAATTAATTATTTTTTTAATTTTGTAGGATTCTCATGTTCTGGGTAGTCAATATCGGTGTATTTTTTGTCCTTGCGGTTTTAAGGATGATATTTCTCTTCAAGTTCACTTGGCGTTATATCATAAGGCAAAACAAATAGAGCCAGTGTCACATTCACCTAAATCTGATTCTGTTCAGGAAAGGACCTTCAAGTGTACGAAATGTGTTTGGAATTTTAAGTCAATTGGGAATCTTCAACGCCACAATGAGGTATGTCAGAAGTAATAACTAAGGAATAATATAACTAAAATTCAAAATATTATTTTAATGAACCCTGTCTGTATCTGAATGACTCCACATCGTAAAACAAAGGTTTAAACACCTTAATTGAAACTCATTTTACAGAAACAATTTTTATCCACCACCGTCCAATGTTTGTTATTCCGTTTGGTCAGTCATACAGAAAATGTAAAAAAATTGTAGCGGCGCTCCAGGGCAAGCGAGGAGATTGTAGCAAGTAACGCTACAGGGCAGGGCAGTTTTTGAAAAAATCAGGAAGGGCAGAGCTTTGCGCTGTCTCCCAAAGGGCTGTTTTTGAAAAATATCAGGGAGGGCAGTTTTTGATAAAAATCAAGGAGAAAGCACAAGGCACAAACTGCTTCTTGTATTTTTGACAATTTTTGAAGAGAATCATATCAATTATACTTAAAAGTGTGTCAAGTCAAAGTATGTGCCGAATGTGCTTAAGTACGCTACTATATGGAATGACCCGGAATAAGAATGAGTAGCTTGTAAAATATTAAAGTTCACCTATCGCCTCGCATGTATGCATATGAGTGTAAATAGATTTAATAAATTAATTCCAAATTCAAACAAGTACAAGTACCTTTTCTAGGATACACTGGCTGATACCGATCAATTTTGTCACGCTAGCGCAGCACCGGGCAGTTTGGTCGCTGTCGCGCCGCTACAGCCAGTTTTTGGTCATTGTAGGGCCGCTACAGGGCAGTTTTTGGTCATTGTAGGGCCGCTACAGGGCAGTTTTTGGTCTTTGTAGCGCCGCTACAGGGCAGGGCAGCATGAGGCCTGCCCAGAACGGGCAGGCCGTAAAATCCTGCTACAGGGCAGCAAAACATTTTCTGTATGCCTGCATTTGGGTGCCACTGGCAGCTAAAATTACAATTATTTCTTTTGCAGTTATCACATGTTATTGGTGGTTTACCGTGCTATAGTTGTTCTTGTTCATTCGAAACTGACAAAGGATTGAAAATACACGTAAAACATAGACATACAAATAAATCCACAAATGTGAATCGAAAACCCTCAGAACACTCATCTATTCCTACCAAACTCTCACCCTCATGTGCCGAGAAGTGTCCACGCCTATCTCTAGGAAGTCGTACAAATGAAATGGGCAATAAAGATGGGAGTACACAGCAATCTATATTGACTTGTCCTAAAAAAGGGTGCCATTGTCCTATTCTCGACCAGGAAACATTGGAAAGCCACTGGAAAGTCAGTGTAAACTATTTACTCAATGCATAAACGAGTCCCTTGCAATTTAATTTGTAAGTTAATAGTTAATAAAAAATTTCAGTTGATTCACTCTCGTCATAAGCAAGACTCATTCTCCTGTCGGTTATGCAACGACAAATTTCCTACTAAGCTGGAAAGAAAAAGTCATCAAGATGAAAAACATTCGAAGCTAATGGAAGTGCGAAAACACTTGGTAAAATCATTGACGGAATCGCTCAATAACAAAGCAAGGAAAAACGGGGTTCTATGCGAATTGTGCCCTTTTAAAATTAATTCGACGATTTCTTTGGACTATCATTTAAAGGTTTGCTTTAATTAATGTAATCAAAAATCCTAATTACTCGTATTAATTATTATAATTGTATTGACGTGATGTTTTACTTACAGACTGCACATAATCCTGACTTTCAATATGAATGTCCAAATTGTCCGTGCAGATTTGAAACTGAGCGTAAGCTAGATATTCACAGGCGTAGAGTGCACTATTCAAAACCCACACCAGGCCCAGATATAAGTGAAGAAAGCTCAACAAGGCAGCTAAATTGTTTATTGTGCTGTAAAAGACAAAAAGACAAGAATGATCTTATACTTCATATGCAGGTGAAAACAAAGTCGATAAACTTAAAAGTTTTTTTGTTTTGTAGATGTTCAAATAAAATGACAATATTTTTATTTATTTTCTTTTAGACTGCTCATGTCCCGGATGGAGAATTCAAATGCGGTTATTGTTCCTGCTGTTACAACACTGATGTTGGACGTAGAATGCATATCCAGCAGACACACAGAAAAATCTTTGACGAAGAAAAACAGAACTTCATATGCCAATTTTGCTGGTCTACTAAATCCACTATGGACGAGTTAAAGGAACACAAAATGGTAACGATGATTTAATGATATTTTCATCTAAGTATTTTCAAAGTGGTGTTATGTAAGTTTTAGTCAAGGCAATATCCAGATATTGATGTCGGGGAGGGCAAAATCCCAGCATCAGGTGTAAAAGTAAAAAAAATGTATCAATTATCGCGCGTATCAAGAATTTTTTTGTCTACTTGTCCCAAAATGAACGTAGAATGCAAATAAAAATCCAGTGAATCGTAACAAATGATACATTTGACATTTACAGGTAGCTCATGTTGAAAACGGATTGGCGTGTAGTCTTTGTTCTTGCAAGTTTGCCAATCAGCTCTTTCTAGATTCCCATGTAAAGGAAGATCACGCTGAAACTGAAACAAACGAAAATGGAACTAGCGCTGGGTCACCGCGTGTCAGGGCTTGTCGACTGAAAACGATAAATTACAAAGTTAGCTATGGCGATTTAGTTGATTTGGCAAAAACAGATGGTGAAACAATGTAAATGGTTTCTTCTTAAGAGTTGTAGTGCGTAGTATTTTTTAATTTTTAAATCGAGACTTAATAATAATTATGAATTTAATTAGAGTAAAGAAACTGGACAAATACACATGTGATATATGCGTTTCAACATTTCAATCAACAACTCTTCTGTCAAGACATATTTTAGTAAGTGCATTTTCAAACCAATAAAAAGCAGGAATAAATAACGTAACACTCAAAACTTCTCATTTCACTATAATCTAAGGCATTAATATTAATTTTGATAACTTCATTTACAGACTTGTCATGGTGAGAGTCACACCTTTTCTTGCAAAGAGTGTCCCTGTGTTTTTGCTAATCAGAAAGGAGTCGATGTTCATTGCGCAGTCAAACATAAGAAGACTGACCGAGAAAATTCTTTTAAAAGGAAACGGACACCTTCGCCAACCCCCTCATGCGTAAGCGATTTTTTTAATTCTTATGTTATTTATTGGAAACTGTACATATCTTATGATACTGGTTTGCTTTTTCAGAATTCAAATAGTGAAGCGAATATTTCATATAATTTCAAAGCATTTCCGGAAACGTATTCAACCAGTGGCGAACTGGAAAATCACGCCGACTCTGGTCCTAATAGTTTAGCAGAAACAATTCAAGTTGAGGAGGGTTTCATTGATGATGATTGCCATAGGGAAAATACAAATGGAAATGTAATCGATTTGAGCTTAAAGGATGTTGGGAATCCTCCAGATGTTGTCGTTATCAGCAATGCTTGTTCAACACCTTCAGTTATTCTTATTAATTCTCCCCAACCAGAACCGACAAAGCAAGTGAACGAGTCTCCCCCCAGTGATAATTTCTTAACTTGTCGTTGTAAAAAATGTTCCCTCATCTTCCTTACTATTGATCTTCTTTTGGAACATCTAAAAGTAAGTTCAATGTAATGCGTTAACAATTAAAATGATGATAAATAGATGATAAATAAATGATAAAGATGAAAATAATATATTATTTTAAAATTGGCCGAGCTAATTGTTCTATTTAAATTGTTGCTGGTTAATGATTTAAATGAGTTAATGACTTGTGTTAACACTGCCTATTTTTAACTATTTTTTAGATGAAACACAAAGTGAATACACTATTTAAATGCAGTTTGTGCAAAGCTACGTTTGTGAATCCGCTTTTGCTGACTAAACATTTGAAGGTGCATGCACCAGAAAATCAGGGTGAAAGTAATAAGATGACAGAGGGGAATAATAATGAACCACCCCCTAACAAGAAATTTCGTAACAGTTATGACAACCCTCATATTCCAATGGATGCAGCCGCTCAAAAACATTACCGGTGCCGAAAATGTTGTCATATTTTTAATAATGTCGTTTCACTTGCTGAACATATATTGGTAAGACACACTACAACGTCAATTTTTGGTAAAATTAATCAAATTATGTATAATATATCAACAGTGTTATTCAGAGATTGAATTTGTCCTCCTGGGGATTCTGATTCTGAAATCGTTTTCCTGGTGGAGACAAGGGATTTTTCCCTTTCCTGGGGATTCCAAAACCGAAATCCGAATCACGACCCCTGCGGGGCGGGGGTTGACTTGATACATTTCATAGGGATTCTAAATCTCATAGCGGGTAGTTTACCAGTTACCTTACCCTTTAAGAAATGTTCATGGCCCGTGTGAAAATCTCTTGGCAGTTACCAAGAGTCCTACAATTTTTCTACGCCCCTTCGGCGGCGTGGCTGAATTTTCTGGTCCTTCGGTGGGTGGGGAGTTTCTTGACCCGATTTCCCAAGGATTTTAAATCCCCAAATCTCAGAAAATTTTAATTTATTTAAATATTTAAAACGAACTTTTTGGGGATTCATTGAATTGAAGAATATAAACAAATGCCTGAAAAGAGTTTTATTATTTAGCGAAGTAAATAAAAGAATGGATTATTATTTTGCAGGTTAATCATGACGTGTCTGATTTTTCTGCGTGTGCTAAATGTGGATTGCCTTGCATTACTGGAGATCTCGTCAGCTTCCTTGAACACGAACAAGCCTGTCTACCTTCTGTAACTTGTGACTCATTGTAATTAAACATTTTTTATTCTGGTTTTGGTTTTCCCATTTTCCTCTTTTATGTTGTTTTAATTTGCTAATTATGTAAATCATTAGTAGATTATAAATGAAGGTATAAAAACAAGTCTTATACGTTTCTAATTTCACTGAAAATAAAAATATTTTGAAGACTTAATAAATTTCTGGGCCTTTTATTTTTTAGGAATCGAATTGACAAAGAACTTGCTTCTGCTTTCAATAGGAATACTTTCTCTGCTGTTACTGATGTGTCTGATGAGCAGGTAAATAAATACGCATTCTTTCTTTTCCAACAAGCCAGAAGTTGCTGTTGCTTCTTTGCTCGCTTTGCATGCAATGATTGGTTTTTCAAGAGAATACAAAATACAACAATGGTTTGGTACACATAAGCTGTTAAGTATTAATCGCAGCTTGCATATTTAAATCACTTCACATAACACCACTACCTTAGTAATTATTGTCCATTGTGTCCATCCTAAGCTCATAATATCCAGTAGACTTATTTGGTATGTGTAATTATCTAATATTTCGCATACGCAGATTAACTCGCATTTCGGAAATAAACGGAAATCTTTTACTGCTCCACGTGTACTCGTAAATCCTTCGGAAAATTCAACAGAAATTATACAGCTTGATTCAGACGAAGACGGAGACGAAATCAGCATTATAAAAGAAGTCGGAAAAAATCCCCCCGTTGCATCTAATTCAGCTAACAATAAGTCATACTCATGTGACACTGTTAACCCTTTATATGATGAAAATTCGACTGATAGTATAGAGATACTGCTAGACAATGGAAATCTCACTAAAGAAGGACCGAAGAAGAATAACGATGAAATTCGCTTTGAGATTTTTAGCAACTCTGAGAAGGAAGTAGAATTTGTTAAGTCTACGAACCCAATTTCGGTTATTTCACTATCGGATGATTCTAACGACGGGGTAGAGATTGGTGAAAAGGACACGTTCGGCAAATGTAATTCTCCTAGGTTAGCCAACGGACAAATAAATGAGCTTCAAAAAGCTACTTACAGAATACTGGACTTGTCAAAAAAAGATACGGTTAGCAATGATAATATTAATACGGCACAGAGCAATCATCATAAGGATATTAATTCAACGGGAACGAACAAAGTTTCACCTCCTTGGAAGCCCAAGAACAAAAACGCGCAGGTTGCTCTTAAATCGACTGGTGGGATTCCCATACCACCACGACCCAGATCTAAAATATTTTTGGATCGCTTCTTCGGGAGGAAAGAAATTACAAATCCGCCGTCAAAGGAGGAACAGAAGACTGTAGAGCCAGTTGACAAATCATCAAATAAAGTTAATGAGAAATGTGCTGCGAGTAAAAATACATTTACGAACATCACGGGGTTGAACGACAATCAGAGCAAGAACTTATCAGCACACCCTGCGTGGCGAGTTGACGATTGTTGTGTTGTCACAGACGATAATATTTCTACTGCGAGTACTCTGCGTAATATCTCGAGTGATTCCACAATCTCGGATGATGACTATTCAGATGTCGATTATTCCGACCTTTGCTTTAAGTGTGGGGAGAGCGTTCTCAATTTAAAGTAAGAATATTTTTATAATGAAACTATCTTTTCTTTTACATTATTGATATATTACATAAAATGTGTGGTCATTATTTTTTACGTATAGATTGCATGAAATTACATGCCCAGGATCACAAGCACTGTTGGAATCTGTCCCACAAGTATGTAATGATTCCGAAGTATCCGAAGTACTAGTGAACATCGACTGTCCTAAAAATACTAGTGAAGATGCTCCTGTAGAATCAGTTACAGAAGAGTCTGTCGTTGCTGAAAATGTTGCATCTGATGAATGCCGTGAATTGTGTGTCACGTGTGGAAACACTTTTGCAAGTTTAAAGTTCGTTTTTGTACTTTTTTATAAAAAAAATTAACGAGTTGTTTATAATATAAATGAAAGTATTCATGCCTAGTACAGCATAGAATATAAAATTAAATAAAAATAAATAATGAATAATGAGAATGACTAACAATTTGGTTTTCTGTACAGAGAGCATGAGTCCACATGTTCTGTATTGCAAATGGAACTGTGTGAAATTCAGGGAGACCATGAAAAAATATCGTCTTTACCTCAGATTGTTGATTCATCGCCTTCAAAATTAACAAAACCTACAGAAAATTTTTCAATCGAATTATCTACAATTACCGTTTCTGAAGCAGATAATTCTCCACAATCTAAATCTACACTTTCACTCACAATGATAACCAAACCCCTACCTTTGTCTAAGAAAGAAGAATCTCGTTCCGTAGAAAAGCGGTCCTGCACGTTAAAGAATTTATCTGTGTCTACTCCACCGGGTAAAGTTAAAATAAAATATTCTTTTATTTCACTCTCAAAGCACACCAATGAGTATGACATTTTCACAAAAAAACAATTTGTATGTATCTAAAACGAATTATTTCATTGGCTTTACTTATTCTTTCAGTTTCTATAATGCCAAGATTTACAAGGTCTAATTCTGTGACATCGGAGTTGAGCACTTCATCTTTCTCAGACACGGATTCATTCAGCTCGGACAGCTTAGCAGCAAAATCAAAGAGCCGACCATTTAAATCAATAAAGAAAAAATGTTTGACAAAAACAGCCAACTCCAAAGTAGCAGAGTCAGCTTCGGACGACGAAGAGCCGTGTATACCGAAAAGTGCGTCGAAAAGAAAATCGCTTAGAATAATCAGTTCCAGTGATGAAAGTAGCACTTCTCTTAAACAAATAAAGAAAAAATGTTTGACAAAAACAGCCAACTCTCCTCATAAAACGGCTGTAAATGTCGCATCATCTCTGCCAATGCCAGCGTCAGTTACTCCAAACCGAAGCCCTATATCTAACAAACAAAGCACTTTGAAAAATTCTAACGTAGCAGAGTCAGATTCAGACGAGCCATGCATTCCGAAAAGTGCGTCGAAAAGAAAATTGCTAAGAATAAGAAGTTCCACCAGTTCCAGTGATGAAAGTAGCCTTAATGAAAGAAATGAATCTAATATTTTTGAAACACGGAGCCAGGCTAATAAAATGAATAGCGTGTCACGAGATATATTTCCTACAGCTGCGACTCTTTCACTCCGATCTGGGGAAAAGCTAAAAGAAGCCCCAAACATTATTTCTCTTCGATCAGGGAAAAAACCAAGAGTGATTTGTAACACTAGCTCTGATTCCTCTTCCAGTAATGACCAAGACTGAAATGCCATAATAATCAATGTAACTTCCATATAAACGTTTACTAATTTTAAGACTTGATAGCATAGTTCTAATGTTATAGTTATTTGTTCGAGATATTATATTTACATTGTAATCGATGATGTGATGATTTTTGTTGCCACTCTTGCCTTTACAATCAAAAATGTTTAAATAATTATTATGTTATGAGTCTGATGGAAAAACGAGTTGATATTATACACATTTATATTGATAGATTGATTTATATAACCACCTAAGTACAATATAATTAATCTGCTTAACACTTGTGCAACATTAAATTTATAATCTGATAAAAATTATGACGGAACGTTAATGTTTACAATTTATTGTTTTATTACTCAGGTTTTGTTTCGATACAATAATTGATTTTCCAAATGTTCTGCTTTCAAAGTTCCTACGAGCGACTCACAGTTTTCATTAAACACTGAATAGGCACTTATTTCTCCTTTTTTCCTACCTCCAGTTCTTGTGTTAGTGTAAATAATAAACAGAGACGAAACAATGAAATACACAGCACCCCAACCCATTTTAACACATCCAACGAATAATAGCAACCAAACAAGACATTTACACGCCATTAGAGCATATTTCAATCTCTTTACAGATGGATTTTCCTCAACTGTTTCCATTTCCTCCGTGACGGGGGTAGTTTTGGTTCTGCGTTTAGTAACAGATGTATCCTCAGTCTCATCAGCAATGTCTTCATCATTTGGTTCCGGAAGAGGCAAAACAGCTCTTTTCAACGCATTGCATATTCGTGTCACAAATTCTTCCAGCTTTTCCTTTCGCTCTTCTTTCTTCTTTTCATACTGTTTCTGACGACGAAACTTCTCCAACTCTGCTTCCATATTTAACGAGGAAACCTACAATAAATACAATAGAAAAACTAAAATATAACAACATGAGGTTTATTTAATTTTCAATACGACAATTAAAAATCTACCTGGCATGGGTTGAATTGTATTGAAGACCCCAAAAGAATTCTTTTCTAAAACCCTTTACGTTAAACTAGTGTAGAAGAGACAGGCAAGTCAAGTTGTAAATAGTTACTTTTACTTTTTATGTTTCTCAATATTATTCCTCCGTATTTGGAATCTTTAATGGGCTTATCATTCAGTACTTATTCTTTAGTGAGATCAGAATCAGACATTCAGACAATTAATATGGCACGCTGCTATTGCACCCCTATTCAAATATTTAAACGTACCTACCCAATGTAATCTTCTTAACGCATTCCATTTTCATATTTACAGTATTGGCGATATGACTAACTAGAATACTAGCGAATTCGCCAATTAACGAATAAATAAACGAAAAATATTTCAATATAACTGTATGGGGGGAGAATCCAAGCAAAAATGAATTTATTTCACACATACATATTTATACATTTTACACACAAAAACACGC
>JAQFYB010005900.1:0-13192 GCA_034694085.1 Pogonognathellus longicornis | reverse complement strand
TAATAATAAGAAAGTGCTTAATTACCAGTATTTGTATTTTACAACGGAGATGTTAAGTTCCCTTGTAAATACAGCTTTAATCAAATGTAGTAAATTTACCTGTTACTACAGTAATAAGTCAAATTCTTCACATTATTTTGTTGATGCAACGTCTAAATTAATACACAGTTGACAGTTAATTGATGAGTACCTGGAAAATATCGTTCCAATTTTATCCAGTCGACTTCCTGCCATATTCAGTATATTATAATATTATATACACTATTCAATCTGAAATTGAAAAATCAGCTGTTAGTTCAACCAGTGTACAGTGTACTGTACGCGTTAAATATTAAATACGGAATACTATGAACATAAAAATATTTACCTATCTTTGCTGTTACTTCTATAATATTCTGAATCAAACTGAAAAATTATTTGCAAATTCAAAATTAAACTTGCTCTAGTTTTTGAACCGGCATTGAATGTTGAACAATCAACAAAAATTGTTCAGAGTTGACAAAGTTGAGACGAGATGAGAATTATGAGATGATTTCTATTCTCACGTGTGAAATGTTTATAAACACCGCGAACGTTATTTCCTCAATATCAGATCACTTATTTTGGAGTTGCTGAAGCTGAAATCAGGAACACTGAATAACGTAAATGAACAATTTAGGGTTATTTATCAGTAATTTCCAGTGATCAGTTATTGTATCGCTTAGAGAAATTACATTCAAAATGCGGGATCGATTAGTGTTACCATTGAAGGCAATTTCCTCCCTTTTATGGTCACACAATTGTTTATTCAATTTCGGTCAGCTGGCTTCTCTCAATAGAGTGTCTTCACAAATTCGTCTTTACAGTCCGGCTGCAAAAAGAGTTACAGCTATTTCCCCTGACCGTTTAGCTGAAATTCTAGGTAAGTGACATGTCTGTTCTGTTCAGATACTTCCCCTTGTCTGGCTGGATGGTGTTTGCAATTGCAACTAAACAAACAACAATTCTATTTGATATTTCAAAAACTAAAATGCTGAAAGATGCCTTATCTTTCTTATTTTGTATTTATTTGTACGATTAGAGATAATAACGGTTTGTAAACGAAAGTTGTAGAGAAACTTTCTCTTTTCCGAATAATATTTATGTAGAATAATCTAGCAAATTCTAACATAGGTCATAGGTGACTTAATATTATGTGTTAATATTCTGTTTACAGAAATTCCATTGGTGTCGGCGGAGAGGATATTAGTAAAAACAAGGGGGAATATCGTGAACGATGAAAATGTCTCTGAAGTTTTCAACATTCTTGAGGTGACTTTTACTCTAATTTCAATTACAATACAATTGTTTGCTAAGTAAGAAGGTAAGTGAAGATAGCAGAATAGTCATATAGATCCAAGGTCGTATACTATACTGAATGAACAAATGGCTAATTGTTCCCCCCCCCCTCGACGAAATACCAACAAATTGGGTTATTTTGCCAAATAACTTCAAAAACTTTTTTCGCGTGTATTTTAAGTTGATTTTGGACCAAATTGGCTCAATTTTTTGCAATCATTTATACATTCAACATTTCTACTTATACCTCATATTGGGATTTTGCAGTCCCTGAAGTCTATTTTTGTATAGGATCTGTGAATGAATCTGTATGTATAGTGTGGAATCCCTATGAGCACTAATTTTATATTAATACTTTATTTGTATTTTCAGAAATATGGATTTAGTGCTAATACTGTTATTCAGCAACCACTTCTATTGAACTATTCTCCAGTGTCAGTTGAAAACTATATATTGTGCATGAAAGAAAGTGGATTCCTCGAAATACAGCCTCAAATGATTTTCAGGTGAGGTTCATCCAAATAAATATTGTTAGATTAAGTTACAAACCTAGACTAATAACATGTTTGTTTTCTTTAGATATCCACATTTTAGTAAACGAAGTATTTTGATGCTAAAATCGTGCAAAACTATTCCAAATCAACATGACGTAATAAAGCAATATTGCAAAATTTTAGAATTGCGAAATGAAATGGAAGAACGAATTTGGACTGCGCTTCCTAATAATGTTGATCAAGTAAGATGTAGCTTTCATATTCTTGATTTTGAGATTTTGCACTTTAGATATAAACACGCTTTCGACATTAAACAATGTTTGTAAGTATGATTTTTGAAAGACTAAATAGAACATTTATGTTCTATGTCCAGTAAATATACCATTGCAGTGCAAATGGTTATAAGAAAGTACATTTGACATTTACAAATATAATGCAGAAACAGTAAGTAGTAGTACGGACAATAATGTCCGACTAAGACACACAGTCACACTACAGCCTATAAAATTCTATAAGAATAAGTTTTTTTTATCAAAATAGTGGTACTCACACTAAAACATGATCGAATCAAAATTGCTTTTTTAGTTTGGCTTTTGGCATCATGAGTGCACCAGCACACCAGCAAAGCAAAATCAGAATTGATTTGACCATATTAAACAAGCGTTAAAGATCAGAAATTGATGCAAAAAGTGATTCTTTGGGCTGTTGTTGTGTGTATCGAGCACCGAGTACCACTCGGTACTCGGTACTGGTAGATTAGATTTGATTTCAATCCTGGAAGATTCGATCCACGTAAAATTCCCGTATATTATATGTTTTATTACAAAGATTCTCTTTTTCTCTATATATTTTACAGATATCGTTGAACGAGTTGCGACAAACTGTTATGGCTCAATATTTTGCAGATAGATTAGACACTACCCCAGTATTAGCACAAAAAATAATGGAAACATACCCCCGTGTATACTACCGTTGCTTCGAATGGATTAAGGATACCCTTGATGTGTTGATGAACACAGTAGAACTTTCAAAGGCTATGGTAAGTATTTAAGTTAACAACTTAAAATTATTTTGTAACTTTGACTTCTAAAGCCTTTCAGGTTGTAAAAAATATGTCTATTTTTCTTTCAGATAAAGAAACATGGATATCTTCTGCAGTCAAACCCTAAAAATGTTTCAGATATCATGAATCAAATCGATCAACTGTCTGGCATTGACATAAGGACATTTGTACAGATGAGACCTAAAGTTTTGATGTCACAATGTTCATCCCTTTTAGAGATTAGATCTCTTTTTGAAAATACAATTTCAAATGAAGCAATTGCAAAATATCCTGCTGTCTACACTCTATCTCCAGTGACGATTAAAGAGAGACTGGAAGAACTAAAGTCAATTCCTGAGTTTGCTGCACTGCAACAACATCCCAGAATAGCCCGTTTGATCTATTATCAAAAGAAAGTGAAAACTCGGCTGGAATATCTTACGTCGAATAAAATGCTAGGTGCTTCTCTGCACATTCTATCAACAGATGGTAAACGCTTCGAAAAGTTCATATCAATGGGAGAAATGAAGACAAAAGGCTCTGATGTCATACAGTATTTAGCCGACTATTTCAATATCCACAAATCTACAGTTAGGAAAAAACTTATGTTACATAATCATTGGCTTCAAGTTCCTCTCCTTAAAGTTGAAGACTCTCTTCGATATTTAGAAAGTTTGAAAGTGTTCTCAAAATCCGCGATTTTTGACTGTGTCCACATTGTTTTATATCCCAAAGAAAAGATCAAGAAAGAAATGGACTATGTTTTGGAAACTAACGAATCCTCGTTGAATGATAACTACTTTTTACATATGGTTATGTATTTTATGGAACGTCCAGTACACTTTACAGGGGATGGTCTATGGGAACACCAAAGTGAAGAGGAATTCGGTGAAGAGAAATCAGATGGAACAATATCAGATGCCTCACCTAATTCAAATGGTTGCTCTCAGGAAACAAATCCACTTCGTTTAATGCCAAATCAGTAAATGAAGTCTTCAGTGTGCACAGGTTTACAACTTTTATATTGGATACAAAAATCATGATTACTTTAGTCATTTATTAGCTTAGCAGGATATAATATTGACGATACTTAGCATTTAATTAGAAGAACTTTTGTACAAAAGCAAAATTAAAATCTGTCAGGATTCACGTCAGAGTAATGATCAGAAATATTTGAGTTTCCAACTGAGGGTTGTTCAACCTTTATGTCAATGTCGCCGTCACTAATAGTAGTAGAATTTGCTTTTTGTCCACCACAAAGTAACTCGGCGTTGGTTTTTAAAAACTGGAGTTTATTATTATAAAATAACATCGTCTGGACTACTTGCACCCACTTTTTGCTGCTCATAGGGTCTTGTTTTCTCTTGGTATATTTACGCTCCAATTCTACATGAATCCAAATCATAAACATTAGTTATATTTCACTGAACAAGAAAATTTAGATCAGACCTAGCTAGACATAAGAAATAGATGTTTTGAATTTGAAAATTACACTAAGCCTCACTTAAAGATAAGTTAAGTGCCTAATACTAATCTTAAATGATGAAAAATAGCTTTGGCCGATTAATTATTATTAACTAATGTAGGCAGTACGGCAGTACTCATACATAGAACTTGTCAGAAGTGCTATCTAAATCTGTTATTTATTAGCCACAACAATCCATTGTCTACAATTTCTATATTTCTTATATATTTCACACTAGTAAGTGTATAAAATTATCTCTTAATTTTATTATAACTTACCACAAACTTTCTCTTCTAATTTGTCTAGATGTGAGTCGATCAACTCTTGTTGCCTTAAAATATTTTCTAATAAATTATCCCTGCAAGACTCTGCCGTCAATTTTTTCAGGAAAGGCCCACGAATCCTGCAAAAGAAAATGACAATTATTATTAAAACATTTATATCGCAAGACATGATAAATAATAAATGTTATGAACTCTGCGATTTATAATGTTTGAAATATGATTAAGTTATTACTTCGGCACTAATGTTTGCTTTGTTGGAGGTTTTTGAGATGGTTCCATAAAAGCTGGATCATTAAAAATATCCATACTTATGTCAACATCAGGAATATCAAAGTCAGGTAAACTGTCAATAACTAAATCGTCACTTAAGACGGATGGAAGGACAGCGTCTGTCTCAATTGTACTACAAGAGGGTTCTTTCTTGACTGGCAAGAGATTTATGTCCATATTAGGGGTAGTGGAAGTATTCAAACATACAGGACCATTAGTAATCAAATTTTGAATGGGGTTCAACAATTGGTCTTTCTCTTCATTCTTATCTCGAGTTATCGTCTCGACTTCTTCATTCTTTTTGTTTAAATGATTATGATTTTGATGATTTTTAAAATCTGATTTACTAGAATTTGTTTTCTCTGTCTCCAAATGTTGGTCAGTTTTTTTATGAATATCAATGTCGGGAATTTCTTCCGATTCGATTTTCAAAATACAGCTCTCAACAACATCTATAACAGAATCATCGGCATCCCTTGATTCGTTCAGATTAGAACGTTTTTCTGTTTTTTCTGGTGACTTACTGTTTTGTCTTTGTCTAAACATAGTTTCAGATGATTGTGAGCTGAATTCTTTAGAAGAAGAAGGTTTGTCTGTTGCTTGCAGCACTCCAGAAATAAATGCTTTTGAGTCGTCAATTTGATAGAATAAATCTGCAGATGTAATTAAGTTATCAGACTGGCTTGAGTCAGGAGTGCCACAAATAGATCGAAAGACATCAATTTTTCTCAATAGAACTTCTCCAAGCTTGTCAACTTGAGATGATTCGTCGACCACTTTAAGCATGTCTTCTAGTAATAAATGAATTTCAGAATACAGCCTAACTAATTCATCTACCCATGTTTGTTGTTGCATTACGAGATCAAAACCTCTTAGTCTTATGTTAAACATTCTTTTCCAATACCGTCTCAGTTCTGCGTTATAATGAAGTATAATTCTCTGAGCAGATATTCTTTCATTACGGTTAATAATAGGACTCCTCCTCAGAGCCACAGGTATGTTAGGTAACGTATTTTCAACTGAGTCCCATATTCCTTGCCGAAAAGCATCAGCAAGACTAAGGAAAGTTACAATGTCTCTATAATTCACGGCACTAAATTTTTCCCACTCCGATTGATACCTGTTTCTTAATCCACTAATACCACTACTGAAAGTAGTATAATTAGTATCTTTAGACAAAGAGACAGATATTAAGTAACAACGTATGCATTCTTCGTCTAGGTTAACGGGAATTTCCTTATCTGCAGGACAGTCTTCACAGTCGATACTTTCTGTGGTGTCAGAACAATTGAAATCTTCCACTATAGGTCTTGTATCTTTTGCAGCTTCAATGTTGTCTGTAATATTCATATTACAGTAGTCGAACAAATTCTCTCTTTTGGCATCTCTGTCGGAAGCTGACAAAGACGACTCTTTATTTGACTTCAAACTGGCAATCACCGTTTCACAAAGAGATTTGAGTGTACTTGGTTTATAAGTTTTGGGTGAATTCTTTTTCGAAGTACTGTCTGGGTTATTCTTTTCGAAAAAGTCATCTCCGTTGCTTGCGAACTCTGACCAATCCCACCTTTTAAATGCACTGGCACGACATTTTGTACAGAAAGAAAAATTCATTTCTCCTGTTGGAAATACATTATCACGAACGTTACTACTACCTACACTTTTTAATCTGTCCAGTGGATTGAATACAGAGGATTTGCTGAACTCGTTGGTATTATTACATACTGGCCTGTCAACCTTGGAATTTAATGACGATCTAACTGTCTCTGATTTCAAAACGAATTCCTCTATGCATATTTCTTTTTCAAGAATACTGGCATGTCGTCTCATTTTTGACTCCCACTGTTGTCGTTGACGGCGTTTTCTGGCCCAGATGGCAAAAGGGTTAGTGTATGGTGTTTCTTTATCTACTAAATTTAACCGTCTCTTCTCCTCCATCTTATTTCGCACTCTCCACCTTTGGTATATACTAAGTTTATTGAGAATTATGAGAAACTTCGCATCCAGGTTCCTAATACCCCACTTAAATTCATCCACCAATACTTGAAACTTTTTCCAATAGAGATGTTTTAAATAAGATTTGCGCATGCTTTTCTTGTGGTCTACATCGTTGGCTTGAAGAGCTTTTAAACGACGATAGAACCAAGGTTTGTAAGTTTTCCGAAAATCGTGGATTTGTTTGGCCCGTAACGAGTTTTCTGATGGGTGCTCCCAATGATATAATTTAGGATGATCTGGCTTCTTTTGGGCGATCCGGAGTTTGAAATTACAATTTTCAATGCAATCAACAGTACTCATAATCCAATTTTTAACTTCTATGCACTGTGCTCGAACACGGGCATTACCGAAATTAGTCATCGTTGTGTTAGAAAGCCTGCAAAGATATTTATACATTAAAAAATCAGCAACCCAATTCATAATTCATTTGATAATAAAAGTTTGGACACTAACGTTGGAAGTTGTCCTGTTTTATAGTATCCTTGCACTTGCCACTCCCAAAACCGTGTTACTGAAGGATTTCCAGGATTTCTGCAAGATTCACAGACGTAATACTTTGGTAGGTCTTCATCTTCGTAAAACCCGAAACAATTACCATGTTGCCAGCAATGGCAAAGCTCGCACTGTTAATATTTGCAAATAAATAACAAAGAATGTAAAGACACAAATTATCAAGTAGGAGTATTAATGGTAATTAATATTGAAAATATTTAAAGTTATTTCACTTCTAAATATCTTTAAGAAGCTATCCAAATTTTGTGGAACTAACCAAGAAACTAATGTAGCTATAATTTTTTTTAAGGTGGAATGAATGTGTTTGAACTCAAAGTGGCTAAAAAATAATACAATTTAAAAAAATTGACGTATATTTTACAATATTACACGACTCACGTCATCACATTCGTTCACTCTAAAATTGTGAACAAACATGGATGAACACAGAAAAGCAGATTACACATGGAATATAATTATAGTCTAAATTGCACAAAAAAGAAGGAAATAATTACATATTTTGAAATACTTAAAATATTTTGACCTAACCTAGGTAAGCAAGGTTAACAAAGCCTTTCTAAGTCATATTTGTGAAAACGTATAAACCATCATGTTACTCTCAAAGAAAGCATGTATGATGTAAACGAATGATCCCTTTATCCTTTGTCTATATTGTATATACAATAATAAGATTGACGCTCTGAGTAGAGAACAAAACTTTTTTGACTACAATTTATGCAGATTTTTATTAAAAACTCTAAATTTGTATATTTATAAAACGGTGGCTGTCAGAGCCTACATTTACAACCTACTAAATAAATATTATAGATGACGATAAAAATATACCTGGACCATCATCCCGAATTCATCAAGACCATTACAAATGCAATTAATGATGTCTACGTTTACATCCTTTAACTTCGGGTCTCCAAGAAATCGAATAGGAATGCTCTTATCCACGATCTCACGTCGGATTCTGCACACTTGCTTTCTTGATAGACCCGAAAAGTAACCCACAGGTTTTCTTAACCGTGGCCTTCCACGCCCTCGTCGATTTTTAACAAAGTTTCTAACACGCTTCACTTGAAGTGACGTCGCCTTTCTTTTTTCTCGTCTCCTGATTGATTTTAGCACAGAGTTATTTCGAATGCCATTAATACGTGCCCTTAAAGAAGTGCCTAAAGAGTTAGAAATAACATTTTCACTCTCCGCTACTTCTTTAGCTGGTAATACAGACGAAACTGGAGAAACTTTACTGGAATTCTCAGTAACACTATCACACTTTTCAACAATAATTTGCAGTGTGGAGTTAGACATTGTGTGCACCTTTGAAGAGTCATTGTTAGTTCGTTGATTAACACTGGCCAACTCTTTATTAATATTTGATTCTTTCTTTGTAGAATAAGAATCAAGTTTCAATGAGGTCCGAATGGGCAATCGATATAAATTATGGCGTTTACTTAAGAACTTTCTCCGTAAGTTGATTCTAGGTCTTTTATAGTCAGTAGCTGAGATTTCAACTGCGTCTGTAAATGTATCTTCTGGAATTCTTTCTCCGTTGTCAACTCCATTGTCGCTAGGAACCGTAGAAGTGTCTTCGTTTTCTGGGATTTCAACCTTGCATTCATTTGCTGCATTTGATGGCATGTCAGTTTTTTCCGCAGGTTCTTCCTTCACTTCCTTGTCCCTCAGCTCAGTTGCTCGAGATCTTTTACATAAACTTTGAGAGGTACAACTTTCGACCACAACTGGAGTGGGAGTAATAGAAGGTGAAGGTATGCTAATATCTGGTTCACTAGGACTAGGTAAAACTTTAGGAGCATTAAGACTGGGTTCATCATAATCAAATGCAGTACGTGCCTGTGCCATTTCGACAACATTCGCAATTTTGACACCTCCTCTTGACTTAACCTTCATTTCAGGATGATAATGTTTAAAATGCATTTGCAATAGAGAATCTTTACGAAAATGTTTATCACAGCCTTGAGCAGGACAAGCCCAACCTCCATCTTCACCTTGTTCAATCGTGACATCATTGCCTTCAGCGTCCACAAATCCTGACTCTATCTTGGAATCTGGTGGTACCAAAGCCAAGACTGGGGATTGTTGGTGTACAATCTGAGCGGATTGTCGACGTGAAGGTTTCGGTACAACGACAGCAACACCTACTCCAGGTGATGTTTCTAATTCTGAAAGTAAAGGAGGGGGTGGCATATTCGTTCTTCTTTTGTACGAATAATGACCACCGGATACCATTTTTGCAATTTCTTGAAGCCTTGGATTTAGAGGACGAAAATCAAATGGAGTAAAATCAAAGTTCGCTTCTTGAATTAACTTGTGCATTTGTTTGAGGTACCGGAAGCGATCACCTGCAGGTGATACATACGAAATAAACCACTTTGGGTAAGTTTCGTTTCGAAATTTTAGTTGAGCTTCTTTTCTCCATCCTTCTGGTACGGGATCATTAAGTTTAAATATGATTCCTTCTGGATCACTTACTACTTGCTCAATGTTGACATCATTTACTTTGTCAATTTCAAGGTACAGTTTTTTAAGTCTATAGCCACTTGCAGGAGGGGGTGGTATTTCCAAATTAGCTAAATCCGACGGAATTTTTGTACGGAATTGTATCTGGAATGCAGAAACATGAAATTTTAATGACTCATGATGTTCAAAAGTTTAAATACATTTTCAATTTACTTTAAATAACACTGCAGTGACAGTAATAAAGTAGTAATATACTTAATTCACAATTAACTCACCCTGCCCCGTCTTCTTGCTTTTAAGGCCGAGACTAAATTCGAACCTTCAGAATTAGAGATTGCATTTACCAATTTTTCCTCAGAAGTATCACTTGAGTCTTCACTATTTGTGTCCATTATGCTAGCAGGAGACCTGATCACAGAAGTAACGGGAGATTTGGCTTTACAAACCCCATTTATAGACTCATCCATACCATGTGTTTCTTTGAGAGTTTGAAGGGTAGGTTCTGTTTTTATCTCGTCAATTATACCAACATGAGAATTGACAAGTTTTTTTGAAAATTTTGATTTTACTTTTTTTGTCTCCGGCGAACCAGAGTATTCGTCGTCACTAAATGTACTCCAACGTCTAGAAGGTTTACGAATTCTCTTGGCAGGCAAACTGCTTGTGTCGGTGGTTGGCGTTGGCTCTACTTTCACTGTTCTATTCAAAATGCTCGTGTCAGAATTTGGAACTTGTGTCGGGCTACTGATTTGACAAGATGCTAGGTTGTGGTTTTCTACGATTGGCTTTACTACATTTATTTCTGAACTTATTTGCTTCTTTTTACGTGTAGGGGGGAGTACTGCACTATCTCCCAAAGGAACTGTTTCATCATTATCTACTGAAAAGGATTTGGAAGTTGGGCGTTTTAGTAAAGCCGAATAATCTTGTATAGTTCTTTTTCTTTTGCCTAATTCTCCAGAAGGGGGTGTGAAAATTGAAAAATGCACTGGAGGGGTTCTACTTTGAGATATTGTAGTTTGTAAAGGTAAAGCGGATTCTAATCCAATATTCACTTTTTCCTCTTTAACTGATACAGAAGAATTATCCCAAGGAACAGGTGACATATTGACATTAGAAGGTACTACACTTGAGGAGCTATCAACACTTTTTTGTGACGATGAAGATGTTTCAACTGACGCTGAACCCGCTTCGACAGAAGGTCGACTTCGGCATCGCTTGATTTTAAAAATCTGGTTAGACTTTTTCTTGCATTTGATACCATCGTCAAACTGGACTTCATAATAATCTAGGCCAAGGGGAAAGATTATAGTATCAATTTAATTGAATGCCTAAGTGCCTATTATTGTTATTTATGTGGTACATCGATAATAAATAGGTATAAAGCAAAAATACCTTGTTGGGGAAAAACTTGAATTATAACTCCTGGATAACGCTGTCCATCTGTATTCCATATCGCCTCAACTTTTTCTCCTACCTTAAATTCAACTCTGAAAACAAAACACAATTTTATTTTATCACATTAAACAAAACAGAATAGTGTACAAGCAATTCAAATCCAACAAGAACAACAACAGAGTTTAAAAAATATTCCTGCATCATATTTAAAGAAATCATTTTGCGACTATTATGTGTCATTCTAATTTGATTAGAAATATTGTTTCTTACTTTACAACGTTTGTATTTGCACTTGGTCTTAAGCGGGGGCTATCCATTTTTATCCATTCGTCAAAACGTGAAGACCATTTCTCATAGTGAATTAATATTTCTGCGTCTTTTAAGTCAACTTCTTTAACTTTAGCTGGATACCATTTACCACTTTCAATATGTGACACTTCTAACTTTATCCCGGGTTCGTAAACAGATATTTTGCCGGTTTTTTCGTCGACATAAGATTTTATAACTGTGTCACCTTTTTTAATAACTTTTGGCTCCGCGACGGGAAAGGTAACTCCTGAGGATGACTTTGTAGTTGCAGGGGGCATTGGAGCTGGATGCAAAGGCGGTGGCGGTGGTATTGATTTCGCTTTTGAAATTTTATGTGCATTGACTTTTTTGTGGTTCTTAGTGCTGCCTGTGCCTGTTTCTGAAATTTTAATTTGGTCGGGTACTTTCTGATCTTCAACGGCGCCTATTACTGCCGACGAATTTTTAGATTTATTACTGCTACTGGTGAAACTGACTTCGTACACTGCCGACAGCCTCCGTCTTAACTTGGGAGAAGGTGGAATATTGTTATTGCTTACTGCGACACTATTACATTTTTCATTTATTAAAATTAAATCCGAATTTATGATTTCGGAAGAACATTGTCGGAGAATTTCTTGATCTTCCGATTGGCTATTTGACTTTCCCGCCGAAGGCAAATTCTTAAAATTGTTTATATTGATTGGTTTTAAAGAATCTTTTTGAAAATCACCTTCTTTAATTTGTGGAGTTACTACGTTCAAGTCCGATTTTTCACTCATAATGTAGTAATATTTAAACAGAAGTGCTATTCTTTAATTACAAAAATGAACTATTGTTATTTACTGTTATAAGTTCCTCATGTCGATTTCGTCAGCTTCACAGGCTCCAATAGTAGCGCAGCCTTATATTTATTTTCTGTAAAACTTGGCTTGGCAGGGCGGCAGGCAGGAAGAAGGGAAGGATGCATTGATGCATCTGTCTGTTTTATTTTATAACGTAAAATGTAGTACTTATACATGCATGCCTCACAGCTCACACATAGCACAGTCACACACTCTCGTCCAAACTATAATAATAAAGCCATTTCTTCCTTTATAACAAAAATGTCCTATAGCCCTACAATAGTACTTTTAGTCCAGTAGTAAAGTATGTAGTAGTACTACTCCCAACTAGTACAAGCACAGCACAGCACAAGCACAACACTCATTGTGTCAGACCTCCACACACCAAATGTTTTTTCACTCCACAACACACACGCAGACTTAAACATCAACGTAAAAGAGTAGGAGTACCATACTCCAGGCATTATTAGGCAGAGGCAGAGGAGTAGCTGTGTTGTGTAATTTTACTCTATATCATACTCACGCTTAGCGTCTTCACGGTATTTACGTACGTACGTAAAACGTTAGCACAAACAGCTTACCCTATTACCCTTATTCCACAAAGTCACGGAACTTTTATCCGTGATTTGATAGAGAGTTAGCTTGACCTGACGTGGAGTTAGTCGTAAGCGTAAAATTTACGTTCAAGGTCACTACGCTACGTTTTACGTCGTACAGTTATCAAGCTCACATGCTTGGGACGTACAACGTAAAATAAATTCATATTTAATTTTGAAGTTGGTGCTTGTTTGCAAGGCGGTTTGTTCAAACCT
>JAQFYB010005899.1:0-13196 GCA_034694085.1 Pogonognathellus longicornis | reverse complement strand
ACTGTGATCGACTTCTACGTCATTTTTGCGTCATCCTGATCGACAGCATCGACAAGACCGATCGATAATCAGCACTATTAAGTTTATTATTCTTTGCTAGCAGATTCTTAAATAAATACTCGTCCAGGTTAACGTCGTCGAATTTGTAATTTGACATGGAATCAATTATGTTTGTCCAATCCGGACAAACAAGTTTACATTTTGAAATGTCAGCATATTTCAAATACGAAAAAATCCGCATTAGTATCTGTAAATAAACCAACACATGTTTCAACATTAATGTGCTAAATGTTACCACTGATCAATTTATATTTATACAAACAACAATTAATGAAAGTTGAATAAAACTTACGTTAGGATTTTGTAATGGATGGAGACGGTTTCTGAAGGCTTCCATTATTTTGCTGGCTGTTTTTGAGTCTTTAGCCAACATTATCTTATAAATTGCAGCTCGTATTTCCACAACATGTCTCGATAATACCTGTTTTATTGTCCCAATTTTTTAACATCATATTATGTATCCAGATTTTTAAACATTCAATAATTAATTGTTATGTTGCAATAAGACATAAGAGCAACAACCAAGTAGAATAATAATTTTCTTTAAAGAAAAGGATTCATACTAATAATAATATTACACTTAACACATAAAATTGACTATGAACGACCACTTACAATTTGTCGGCATTCTATATCACTGAGAAATCCATTTTGAAACAAATAATAGACAATGTTAAAATTGTCCGCTTCAAGGAATTTTTCATCAGCAGAGTGATATTCATATTTTAGATTTCGGACTGCTTCTGAAGAGCAGGAAGACATTTCAATTGTACGACTTTTGATTTACCACCTGTGAATTTTGATAAGACAGCTAGAGAAACAAAACAACTAATAAGATTAACACGAAAAATACAACAAGAAATAATAATCAACAAGGTTGAATGTTGAAAATGAAATTTAAACACGTACCGTCACCCACCAATATCAAGATTAGATGTAAGAGTAGTACATTTGAGTTGAGCATTGACAATTCAGTGATTTCAGTGTTCCATCAAGTTAATTGTTCTGTTCATTTCATCCGTATATCAAAGAAATGATATGTTTGAATTTAGCGGGGATGGTAACAAGTTTGGATTGTTAATGAGCAGAGCAAACAAAACATTATTGTGAATGAGAATATAACATTCTAATGAAAATGCCTATTTAATGAATTTCGCTTTTAATTAGCCTCAATACATAATGTTACATTTATAGTACATACATTTATATTTTTGCTAATACCACATACATACGGTGCATATTATGTGAAAGGTGTGTGTTTTTCATACATAATTTTTCAAACCATAAACCACAACAAAACTTTAATAAGGCAAAATTAAATTAGTCTACCACATTTAAGGGAGCGATACCGCCTTGACATAATCTACTTATTTGGAGTCGACTCCCATAATGCACCCAATACACCACTTTCCACCCCGAAATGATGTCTTTTAATTGTAGCATTGGTTTTCCATAGTACTACATACGTATAACCCATTTCAAGGTCACTTTTTTCCAATTTTTACTCCTGGAGGTAAATTGAGATTGGTTCTCCAAATGGGGGGTAGTGTAAATTTAGCATTTTTAAATTATTCCTTAGGTCATTAGAAGTCGATTGATACCCCATTTGTACCTGTTTTGACCTATATTGTCTATGTTACAGCCATATTTACATAAAAAAATGACAAAAATACAAACTTTGACCCTATAGAACTGGGTGACCTGGGGGTCATGGGGTCTTCCTTCCCTACTCAAACTATGTCAGGAGGCATGTAGCAATCACATATTAAAGTTTGGGGGATTTTCTGGGTCGATTGAATTCCAAGCCATTCCTTGCGCCCCTGCTTAACGAGCGGGGTACAGTTAGGAATATGGTGAACTAAATATTGCGACGAGCAAAGCGCCATTCACAAAAGTGGTGGTTGTAAACAATTTGAATTTTCACTTGTGCGATATTATTATTATTCGGCTACTTGCCTGTTCTGCTTACGAACAACCCACAGTTTGTCTCAAGTCTCAATTTTACTCTATGCGCTCTATGGCTCCCATGTATTTAGATTTCTAAAAGCCTGTTTTTAAAATTTTGACACAACGTGGAAAGGCGTACAAAGGCTCATTTAAAAGGTACAGCAATTATCTAGTGAGCATGCAGCCGCTTTTTTAATATTTCAAAGATTAAACACGAATAAAAGCATTTCTTCAGCTCCCTCAATGTATTTTCCTACTCAAAAAATTTTTTTTTCAAAAAATGTTTTCAGGCACATAGAAGTAGAAAATCGAAATTTTCTCTTCCAAGCTCACTAGCCAGAAAGTTAATCTTTCATGTCCAACCATCCCCAACTCCCCTTATTGTAGCGTTTACCCAAAAACAGGCTTTTGCTAAGTGTACCCCCACCCTTAAATCAATCTGGTATTGGTAGTGATGATTAGAGTCCGGAAAGCAGGCACAAAAGTCAGATCTGAGCATGCAAATAAGCTCTAAAAATCGCCGAAATAGGTATACTTTAAAACAACCACCCAAATATGCATAAAAACAATAAAATCTTCTAAATAGTAAACTTATAAAGTCAACTAAATATGAGCTTGGGTAATATGCTTAAAACTTCAATGAGACAGCTCTATTGGAAAAGTGGTGGTTTATTCTAAATAATGTGCATTTGCTTTTTTTCTAGAAAAGGTATTTAACTTGAGAAGTACTGAAGAAGGTAGTGATAATTTGTCAATTGTTTAAGATCTACAGACTGTTTCAGCTAACGCCTCCGGAAAATAATACATGGTGATTTCACGTTAGCTTACATCGCTGCCCGACAAGGATATGTTGGATGGCGCGAGAGCATAAATAGAACATGAGTAGAGTTGGTAAATGAAACCACCATGTATTATTTGCGGAGGCATTGGCTGAAACATACTGTATTTTCAATTTACAAAATATCGGAACATATTTACATACTGATACACTTGTGATGGAATTAAATGTTTCAGTATCATCTCATCTCATTGTGACTTCAACAAAACCACTGCGCTAAGTGTTTTAATATCAAAGGATAGAAATTAATTAATAGAAAATAATTAATTAAGGTTTAATATTTTTGTTATTAGAAGGACTGATATACAACCTAATCAAAATTAAATTATGTTCAATAAAGCTATTATTTTTTCTTAAATATGTAACAAAAATTCTTAATAATATGCTTTATTGAGCTAACTAGGGGCAAAATAAGCACTAAAAGTTTAAAAATGCCGAAATATGCACTAAAAACCAAAAAGTTAAAAAATATGCAAAAACATGTAAAATAAGACTTCGTGTTTAAGCTTTTTATGATCTGAACGTCAAGATACCGACTGTGCATATCCTAGATTCAAGAGAGATGAACATGCGTTTCCCTGCTTTTCCGGACTCTGGTGATGATGCATGTTGTAATAAGGGAGAGTAGGTACACATATAATGTACGCAGTTTGATGCTTGATAGAGAAGGGATTTCGAAAAAAAAACATGACGAAAACGGAAGGAAAGAAAAGGTTTTTATGTCTTTCATGATAACAAGTGCACATTTAAATTTAACCACAAAAATAAAAAAACTCGGGTGTTAATTATCATCCCAACAGCCGACGGGTGTTAATTATCAACCAAACAGAAGACGGGGGTTAATTATCAACCCAGCGGCCGACGGGTGTGACACATTGGGAATGATGTGAGACTTATTGGGAATGATGTGAGACACATTGGGAATGATGTGAGACACTTTGGGAATGATGTGAGACACATTGGGAATGATGTGAAACACATTTGGAATGATGTGAGACACATTGGGAATGATGTGAGACACATATGGAGTGGTGTGACACACTGACACACATTTGGAGTGGTGTAGGACAAATTTGGGGTGATGTGAGACAAGTTTTGGATTGATTTTGAGGTAGTTTGTACATAAGATACACGTGTAACCTTATGACCCCAAGATTTGATACCCCGCCATGTTATAGCAAGGTCAAGGGAAAGAACTCTTCCCTTTGTCATTTTGTGTTTTGACCCCATTTTGGGAGTGAAATGGGGTGAAAAGTCATTGGTCCGCTTAGATATACACCAACCGAGTTGTATGAATGTAGACACTTGGTATTATGCTCATTACAAGGCGACGAGTTGCAGGCTAGTAACAGAAGTATAAATCAGGCGATTGGAATGTAACTATTTTGCTTGTGTTTTAAAAACACAAACAACAACTGGATCTAGCCTGTTAGTATTTGCAATATTTATTTACAAAGTTTTGAAACCTAAAAATACGATATTTGAAGTACTTTTCAAAAAAAATTGGACCCCTCACACTTTCGTTCGCTTTACTGACAGCTGAGGCGAGTTCATTTACCGAAAGTTCCGATTAAAACGGCACGGTATATCGTGCTTCAAGCATTGTACTAAAACGGACCTTAATTGTTTTCTTATTTTCGAAACAAATTAAATTTTTATATTTCGTAAAGTACGTCATCATTTGTAGACTCAGTTTAATAATATGTCAGAAACTCATTATGATTCTGATGGAGCAAGACGAAGCCTTAGAAAACGAAACCCGACGAAACATTTTATGCAAGATATGATGGCTCTTGCTAGGTTAAGAACGAGAAGAAACCAAGCCGACATGGAATTTAAAGCAAAGCTGAGGAATTTTTCATTTGAAACGGTGGATAATGAAATGAAGAAGGAAAATAACTCTGGAGATTTCGCTACTCCTCCTGTGGTTGACAGCTCAAGACGAGGTCGGGGCAGAGGAACAGGTAGAGGACAAGGAAGAACAAGAGGTTCTTGTTTTAAGAACAAGGTTGATAAAAGCAAAATAAAGGTAGAACCTGAAGAAGAGAATCATAACAGCCCAGAAATTAAAATTGAAAATCAGAGTGGGAATCAACAACGTGGGAGGAGCGGCATACGAGGTGGGCTTATTTTTAATTTAAAAATTTGATTCTATAGTATCATATTAAATGGTGGAATTACGTGCGTAGAATATTGAGACTTTGAAATGATTCAATAATAATGTATTACAGGGGCCCGAGCAAGAGGAACGCGTGGGCGGGTGTCTAGAAAAACAGCTTCGCCAAAGAAGAAGAGGGGTCCAAAACAGCAGCCATCACCAGAAAAGAAAACACTTTTACTCGTATTTCAAAAAGAAACTGGAACGAGCGCTGATATAAAACCAATAATCTCTAAAAAACCAATTGGTAATTTTATTATAATGAAAATTGTATTTTTATTTAGATGTTCAGTTATATAAAATGTGATATGTGTCGAGATAACTTTCTCACTACACAGTACACACTGCATTAGCATAACGAATGTCGAAATATAAATACAACAAACAGCTGATTTCAAAATTCACGGTTTGCGAAAAACTTTGAAAGTGTAGAATGAAGATTCTTTATTAGGATTTTTAGGATGATAGTAGGTACTAAATGTTACATTTTAGTTCCTTGGTTATCAATAGTGTGTGGACCTCCTTCATGGGGTATAAACTACAATTCAACAAAAATTCAGTAATTTAGGTCATAAAAACTAAACTACTGGACCAAATTCTTTGCAACAAAATAAAACTAGACGAGTTTTAAGTAGGCCTTTAACAAATCAGCAAAATTAGCTTTTTAAATTAATTATTCTCAGTGCGGTTGTAGGCAAACGCAGTATGCACTCTTTTTTATTCGTCTTTTGGCTTCTTTGAATTAAAGTACGCTTTTGTATACTGAAAACTTTTTAATGAAGTTTAACATTGTATAAAATTTTTAATGTGCTTTCAATTGCTACACCTTGGCAAGATTGCGAATCAAGAAAGTCTCAAGCTAATACTCAAAGTGGAAGTGGTACGTCAGCGGCTACCAAATCTATAAAATTCATCAATGACTTGTTGGACAGGTAAACCAAATTATCGAATTGCTGATATTCAACATAAGCAATATTTTATATTCAGTTTTAACTGTTATCTCAAATTAATTCTGATTTTTGGAAATTTAGCACTGCCGCAACTTTATTTGAATACCGATGGCCTCAGAATGAGACGAATACTGAAAGTTACATGCTGCAAGAACAGGTTTCTGAATATTTAGGTGTTACTTCATTTAAGAGAAAGTATCCAAATTTAATACGACGGGTTGTTGACATCGAAGAACGAGATTTTCTGCGCGCCCACAAAATAGTTACGGAGACGAAATACAATCGAGACCTGACAGCTTTATGTAGTAGTGACGTCAAAGATATTATGTGCAATGACTTTCCGGACAAATACGAAGAGTATCTAAGAATTGTTGCCTTAAAGAAAGAGCAAGAGGAAAAAGGAAAACTGTCTTTAGATATTAGAGATAGATCAGCCGAATTTATGAGCCGAGTAATACAAAATTGTGCCAAATGGAACAAAAATATGAATAAAGAGAGAAAAGTTGAGCGATCAGCTGCTTTCGATCTACAAACACACACTGTGAATTATCCTAACGGAAAACATATGGTATTGCCACCTGAAGAAACCACTGCCATCGGTCATTATCCTGTTGCTGTTTTACCCGGTTTTTACACTGACAACTTTCAAAGGTAATCTTTCATTCTACACTTGACTATGAAATGAACCAATTGTAGCAATATTGTTGAATAGATTGTGTGAAATGTAGCTTCACAAGTAATTGTGCAATGCTCTTTGATTTATAGATACACCAGCGATGAACTGAAATATCTCCCGCTAAATACAGTGATGTATGGTCCGGTGTTGCCGCTGAAGTCGGAGAAAATGGAATGTGACGATAGTGGCACAGATACTTGTGTATCTACTTCATCCTCCGATGATACATCATCAACGTAATAATTTAAACATTTTCTGGTGACATGCATTATATATTTACATGTAGAAAAGAGTAAAACATACTCACTGGTCCCATTTTTCAACGTTTCTTGAATACTAATATCTATTAAATGCTTCAATTTTAAATGTATACCTTGGGTCTTACAGTTAGCTTGATACAGGATATTTAATACTCTTTCTTAACATTTCCCTGTCAGAACGTCAAGAAGCAATTTAGGGATGATTCCGGAGGAAATAGCATTTCCACTTGGACGTACGATTGTTAGAGATAAGCTTACAATACTCAGTACTAGTTCCGACCCCATGTGCAACTGTTGTGAAGGAAATGCACTCAAAAATAAGGATGGCGTGGAAGAAGAATTAATACATTGTACAAAGTGCGAAGTAGCAAGTAAGTAGTGTAACTGATTTTGCTTTTCTATATTCGTTATACTTTTCTGCCTAAAATCAATTTGCCAAGGCAGGTCATGTGGTGTACATGGAAAGACGTCCGCTTGGATGCCTTAAGTTAAGCTACGTTGCCTGCTTAGCACTGTTGGATGGGTGACCGACTTGTACATAGCTTGCTACTACAGACAGGTCCATTCCTTTCATCTAAGCCCCCTGTCTATTAATCCTAGCTCTGCTAAACTTGTACCTAGGTAATTCCAATGCGGTTTAACGCTACCCGGCTCGGTGCTTAAGTACGGGGTAGTTAGTATTGGGAGTCCTGATTGGGAGACCAGACAGCAAATGTTTGAAATCAGTTTGACTATAAAGATTTGATTTTTTATGATTTTTTTTTATGATTTTAATTTAATGATGCCTTAATGCGAATAACTCTTTCAAACAGATCACCCAACGTGTTTGGAATTAACGTTGGACATGTTGCCCTTCATCAAAAAATATAATTGGCAATGCACGGACTGCAAAAGTTGCATTCAATGCAATGATACCGCAGATGACGACAAAATTGTATTCTGCGATTTATGTGATAGAGGGTACAAATATATCTTATTGATAATATTATTTAACTAACAAATAAAATTATGTGTCTATGTAACATTTGAGTGTTAAAAATAGTTATTAGCTGAAATTGACTTGTTTAATTTAGGTTGAGCATGACAAAAAATGGAATTAATAAGCAGATTTATGGAAACTTGTTTTTTTCGCAGCTACCATATTTATTGTGTTGGACTGCGCAAAGTTCCTACAGGACGATGGCACTGTAGTGTTTGTTCAGTTTGTCATTCCTGCGGCTCCAGAGATCCTTCTTCAATAGGCGACCGATCAGTAGAATGGCATCATGAGGTAAACGTGAGACAATTGAACGAATTATTATTAATTTTTTTCAATTAAGTCAATAGATACTTATTTACACACTTAATTTGTTACAGTTTAAAAAAGAAGACAAGAACATCAAATTCTATTCACACTCATTATGTAATTCATGTCACAAGTTGTATAAAAGAGGCCTTTATTGCCCGGGTTGTCTCAAGTGTCATGTTGACTCTGATGCTAACCTTTTGAAGTGTCAAAAGTGTGGGAAAAGTTTTCACAAAGGTAAACCTAGGCTGGATTTATCCTCTTCTTTTCAACATTGAATATGAATCTTTATATTTATTAATTTGCTGTTTATTATTGTAGCTTGCCTCAAAAATCTTCCCCTTCCGAGCATTGTTGGTTTCATGTGCGAACCCTGTGATGCAGAGTTTAAGTCCCGAACACAATTACCATCATACGTGAATTGATTGTGAGTCAATGTTGGATTTAAAAGTCGGGTGACGTTTCTTGTCACGTTTTAAGCAATTTAGCATATTTTTATCTTGGTCGGTAAAACCGAATTTTCTTAAATAGGCAGTGAATCGATGTTTTGTATGTTTTTAAGTATGTGTGTGACATTCATTTGAAAGTGAGGCACCTTTAGACCGTTGTAATGTTTTCTTCATTGACTGTTTTAATGGTTTACAGTTCACACTCCAGTTTTTTAAGAATTACTAAATAGTTTACTTTATCAAGCTAATTTGCCAGAAAGACAGCTGGTCGCACTTTACGAATTTTAAATTAATTCTTAGATTGGTTTGGCTGCGTTGATTTTGAAGGATGTATAGTATCTAATATCTATAGCTGAATAGTTGTATTATGTAAAGCAATCAAATACAAACGTCAAACAATATATGCATATACACGCGAAAAATGCGAACAGTTTTACTTTTGTGCAACACTTAGATACACTTTTTAATAATGATGATTCTTTAATTAATGGCTTTGTTAACCTCTTAATAAAAGATTACGTTTTAAACTGTCAGATTATGTCTAAAATAACAATGGAATCATAAGGACTAATATTAAAAATAATTTGCCTTTAGTAGTTAACAGTACAATTTCAAAAATACATCAAACATCATAACAAAAAAAGTTTTGCAACTACAATATTGTCCATTGTGAGCTATCTGTTAGAAGGTATCCGATAATCTACAAAAAACAACGTTCAATAGAAATGTTTTGATTGTATAATAGTTAAATGGTTAGAAAGTTGGAATGCACCAGCTTTGTTCCCCCAGCTACCCGGTTGCCAATTCTGGTGACATTAGATTCAATACTTCGACCTATATTTTCCAAGTTTACGCGGGGGTGCCATGGACTGATTTACCCCATGCATGTCAACCAGCCTTATTAATATAAATATATTTCATGTGGAATAATATACAAATATAATTTATTAACCGTTTTTAAATCAAAAATTGCCACTAAAGACACGGTACAATATGAACAACAAAAATTAACGATATTAAAATTTTAGGGTTTTTCAATTTTTTGATGGGTTATATAAATGATTTTTTAGTATAAGAGGGATTCCGTATAGCATTACTCAGATTTCTCAATTACATATTTTGTCACTGCACTCCGACTCGCCCTTGTAAACACGCGCTGCGTTTGAAAGCTACAATAACAGCTTATACAACAGTCAGTAAATTATCGGCTGTCAAAGCGAGAATTTTGTACACTTTTGTGATTGGTGCGAGGTATAATGTATCACACTCACATTCGGCACTCACATGAGATAAAATTATTCCTTTCATATTTTCAACTAAAATGAGATACAAGTGCAGGAAAACTACGTTTTGTTGGTAATTTCTCTCTCGATTTTTAATGTCACCACAGCCAGCGAAAGATTCTCGCACTTAGGCCCGAGAAGTTGCTGACTGTTCAAGGCAGGTTCGAAATTTTGGTTTTTTAAAAGTCAAATAATGACTCGCTCCAAAGTTTACTCCACTGGAAAACTATCAAATAATAATAATAATAATTAAAAAAACCAATTTTTAGTTGCAATTTTGAGTGGAGTAAACTTTGGAGCGAGCCCCTGGCAGGGGATGAGTATGTTAGGGGATATCGAAAAAATTTCAAATTTTTACAGTGAAGTCCTTAAAGTATACAAAATATTTTTTGTTCTTGGTGTTTTTTTGAAATATTGAATAGTTTTGTAGCAGTAAATACATTTATCATCAAAGTTTTGTAGTTTCTGGCTAAATGAAGCGCAAGCAAGTGTGCATATTCAGTCGGAATGCATCATAATACAAGATCCTTTAACAGCCGCTAGAGCGATTTCTGTTGCAAGAATCTTGGGAATGCTTAGTTTGTTTAAAGTTTCCATGAAGAAATGACTAATTGTCCCTCTAGCTCCAATATATAAACCTATGACCTCAATCTGATGGGGAAACTTATATTTGCCTTGTAGGTCCTTTATGCACGGTTTATAAATAGACACTTTTTCTTCATTTACTTCAATTGATTGGTCTTCATTCAGTTAAAATCTGATTGTTGGATCAATAATATAGCCAATTTTGTTTTTACGACATAAAGCTATTATGTCAACTCGTCTGTTGGATCCATTTTCTGCAATTGTATGAATTTCTTCGTAGACTTCCATGTCAGTTTTTCTTAAGGCATCTGCTATTAGTGTTCTTATTCCATGATGTCTTCAGTTGCGATTAAGTAAACCATATGGACAGAAACCTAAGATGTGTGAAAGTGTTTCGTATGTCTCGTTACATCTTCGGCAACGGGTACCATCTTGGCTTCTTCCAGGAATACTTCTCGCTGCTGATATATTGGGGATCATTTTTAGATATTCTATCCATTCACTGCATGATAATCCTTCTTTAAAAAATAGAGATTTATTGATAGTTTCACATTCTTTATACTGAATTACTCCTTTTCCATGACATGATAATTTATTCCGTAAAGAGTATTCTTTTTCTCGTAATATTTCTCTTATCTTTTTCGAAATTTGTTTTACTGACATTTCTTCTTTGTTTAAATCGGTGTATTCTTTTTGTATGTCCAAACGACTAATTGCTTTGTCAATATTACTATTTAAATCCCGGAGTTCATTTACATATTTGTTATTACGTAGTAATAAAAGTGACGCAATGTTATAATTTTGGATTGGGGCTTCCCATTTTGCTCTTATGATACCTAGGCCTTTTCTTTTTGGACTTGAATAGAGTGCACAATTAGGATAATCTCCGGGTAATTGTAACATGTCCTTAACTGCACTGCGTATCACTTTATCGATATCTTCCAAGAAATAATTGCTGAATGTACATAAATTCGAGGATTGTAGTGAGTATATAAACTTTGGCCAAATGTAGATATTAAAAATTTGTAACTTTTGTTGAGGGTAGAGTAAGGGAGTTGAAACTATAATATTTAATTTTTTCGTTAATGTATCCATGAATTTTCCACGGTCTAAAACAATTGTGTCACAGAAATTCATTCCTAAATATTTTATAGTTTCATCCTTATGAGTTGTTTTTATGATATTCTTTTCTTCTAATTGAATTTCTTTTCCTATTAATTTTCCATTTTCAAGATAAATACATTTAGTCTTATTTATGTTTAAGCTTAATCCAATTTCTGTGAAAAGGGAAATCGCCATATTATTCAGGAAGATACCAGAATGTTTTGAATTAGATATTAATGCAGTATCATCCATAAATCCTAGGACAGATAAGGCTAATGTGTCATCAATTTTGTATCCAAATTTTGAAGTAACTTCTTTTTCAGATAGTTCTATTAAAATGTGCTCGATTGACATATTAAATAGAATGGATGATAATGGAGATCCTTGGAATATCCCTCTGTTGAATACAATTTCATCATGATATTATCATGAGAACCAATTGAGATTTGTATATAATCCCCCTGCATTATATATATATCAGGGTTGGCATAGTCAGAAAGGTCATGCCGGTATTTACCGGCATTTACTGGTAATTACCGGCATGGCAAATTGTAGTAAATACCATGTCACTGGCATTTTCTAAAATGTAGGCGTAAAATCCAGCAATATAAGCTTTCAGTCGGTTTACTGTTATTAATATCCCATGCTGTGAGCTGAAAATTAATGAGATACACAACAAATCGATTGAAACTACCTTTAATTGTGTTTACTTTTTAAACAATTATATAATTTTTCACTATTAGATCGTAAAATTGCATTTAATACTGAGAAATATAGACAATGCCAGTGTGAGGAAAATGCCAGTAAATGCCGGTATTTAACACTATTTAACGGTTGGCATGGTATTTTCTACTTTTGCTGGCATTTGCCCAACCCTATATAAGTACAAAGTGTTGAATCAGTATTATAATTGCAATTTACATTATAGCTATCAATCCATTGCATTCGATATAACAAACATAATACTACGAGTAAAGGAGTTTATATGAGTAAACATGTGTGTTGCAAGAATGACAGTTTGCCAGAGTGAAACTAAGCATGTTGATTAGTTGATTCATTGAGACCCGCCCCCACTCTAGCTGTTGATGTAATAAAATACATATATTATGTGAATATCGTGATTCGTGAGATGATAGTGTCTCATTTTCTCTGTCCGTGAACTTTCAGTCATCAACTCAAATCAAATCATTTAATTGTGAAACATATACTCAGCCCTTTCGAGTTAATCTACCGCAGAGGACACAAGAAGCAGCAAAGGTTTACAATACGCACACGTTGCACGATAGTTCCTACGTTTTCAACGCATTAAAAAGTTTCATTTTCAAAAATTTTAAAAGTTTAATGTTTTTTTTTAAATAACCATTACTTAATTAGGTGTACCTGCTTGTTTAAAGTTTATTAAATGCGTTTTGTGAAATGAAATGGAGCTGTTTTTGCTATCATTCATGTGGAATTAAAATTGCGCGTTGTATGAAAATTCATTTACAGTGCGCCTGAATTTGGAAACCGGGGTCAAGAAAACAAGTCTATTTTTTGATGAATGGGTAAAGTACCACAGTCTATTGGTATTTATGAGTAAAAAATTATTACGCTGTAAAATC